>NW_011627135.1:2952362-2994108 GCF_000204515.1 Acromyrmex echinatior | reverse complement strand
CCGCCGACGGATGAACCGTATTATATAAAACGATCTCTTCTCGAGCGACATATCTTTACCCACTTTCGTTCTCATCTCTTTCCGTGCAAGTATTAAATGTATTATAGTTGATAAATAAACGTAATTACACGTGTAATAAATAAACGTGTACACGTAGATTGTGCTATAATTATAGCTTTTTACATCTGCATTGAGAAAAAAAATGGTTGCAATTATCATAATTTTATTAATTTACGATCATTTTATTCGGTTCTAGCTATATGTTTTTGATAAAACTATAAATATAATTACTATTACTTATATTATAATAGTAATATTAATAATAATAATTATATTTATAGTTCCATCAAAAATGTATATTAGCAATGAAAATAATTATGATTAAATTATGGTAATTGCAACTATTTTTTCTCTTGAGATAAAAAGCTGTGATAAAAATGGAGCTCTTAACTATAATTATTTAACTAATTATGGTCACGAATGCCAAACACTTTTTTTTCAGTATGGGCATTAAATATTAAATACTACCTTTTATTTTTAAAATATTTGTATATAAATATAGGTTTTATTTATATCTATTTATATTAATTGGATATTAATTCAAACTTTTACGCGTCGCATATTACATATGTAGCAGTCATAGCGTATTCCTGCCTTATAATTTTCTCTCGAATGGTTGTTCGACTGGATGCAATTTCGCGGATTTCGTTTCGGCAGATATACACACGGAAAGAATTCAGACGATACGCTTGATGAAAGGAAGACGCATACGACGAAGTCTTCGAAGTTCTCAAAGCATGGAGCATCCGCGCTCTTTTACCCGAGAACATTTTCCTGAGTCGGAACAGACGGCAGGGGGGTACGTGGTATGTCTATATGTCCTGCATCCTGTTGGAAAGCGGGATCGAACGCACCCTCGAGCGCGAGCCTGTGCCCGAAAGGGCACTCGTCCGCAACCGGAGTATTTCATATTTACCTATCAAAGGTAGACGCTTTGTGCAGTTTATATTAAATCACGGTACAGTTACGGGATGTCAATAAGACGGATCCTTCACCCTTCGCGGCATTTTGCCGTAGCCCTCGCCAATACTGTACAGGACGTTTTGAGACGTTCGAATCATTTCATATAAGGAGCCAATAATTTCTGGATTAAGCAAAAATAAGAAAGGTTTCTTATTTTTAATAAGATATAATCCTGAAAGATATGCAAGAGTAAAAGACAATAGAATTTGTATTTTTATTTAATTTTATACAAGTGAATTTAACTTTAAGAATTAGCTGATGAACAAGATTAGCAGTTTTTTTAATATTAATGATTGAAACTTTGCAGTGATGATTTTTCTCGATATTTTTTAAATACAAATTGATTTTAAATTGGACGAAAAATCTGTAGACTAAAAATGGTTATTTGCTAGATTTGGATCGCCCTGTACCTCTGTTTCTTGCACTCAGTAAGCACACATTGATATTATAATAAAGAAAGATACATGCCCCTTGGATATATGATACGTTATATTTTCTTTAGTATTTTCAAATTGATAAGAAAAAAAATCATATCACTCCCTTACTTCAAAAGTGACACAACTTAGAAAACGTGATTTCCGAGTTTTATCATGAATGAGTCAGTAAATATTATCTTAGGAATCATTAAAAGTGAACTATTAAGAAGACCTTAACATTATTTAAAAACCGTTAAAATTAATTCGAAAATGAATAATTTAAAAAAAATCATCTTGAAAATATCGGGTTAAAATAAAAACTCCTTAAAAAGATTTATAAAAATGACATATGTTAAAATATGTTTCGGTATTATTATTTGATTAGTCAATAAATTTCTATGAAGTCGAAAAATAATTTTTCTTTTTTTCTGGAAAATTTAATTTTTTTAGCTGTGTCATCTTTGATGTACGAGGAAATAAATAAATCAATGTGTGTTTATATATTTACACATCTGATGCTATCATGACTTAAATAATAAAAATGAGATTATAAATGTAGATTATATTAGGAACGTTCTTTCATCCGACGAGCCTGCCTACTTGCACATCTGTATCTTTTATCCTAATAACCACTTATATAGGATACCGATAACGATATAACAGAACGTTGGTAGTTATCCGTTTCCAGCTTCTGTTTATCTCATCGTTCGATGAATTCACGTTCTATAAAAACTTCAACTGCCAATAAACCAGGATTTCTGTATTTGGGTTTCTATATTTTTACAGGTCGCGCGTCGAAAATTTCACAAGTGCGTCGAAAATGTCGAGGTAAATTGTATGTCGTGTGACGATGAGAAAAAAAACACATTAACAAGGAAACGAATCATCGGTAATTTAATCGCCCGATGATTTACACCGGCGGTACATTTAATACTCTGTTTGTCAGACATTATTTGGTTCCTCGATTTATCGGAAAAGTGTATCCTCTTCACCGTTTTTCCATGTTCCTACCCCCTTTGTCTCGTTTGCTTCGCCCTCTCTCTATTCAGTTCTTTTTCTCTTTTTAGTTCTCTTATAACACACAATCAACTACAAAATATAACGGAAATCAACCCGAGCGAAGTCGCTCGGAATTAATGAATGAAATCAAACCCCGTCCCGTTTGTTGATTCGTCATTGACGGACGGGCGGCAAATCGCGAGAGAACGATCGGCGGTGCAAGGGGTTCGGGAAGCGAGTGGGGTTCGTTGCAAATGCTGATCGATATGATGCATACACACCCGGATCCCGACTGCGTTATTACCGTCGAGTGCCATTAAGACTTCCAATTAGTCCGACGTTCTCCGAGCGCGCGCGTATGTGCGTGCGTGCATGCGTGCGTGCTGCATACGTGCGTGCGTATTCCTCGTCCGAAAAAAAACTGCGGGCTAAAACTCTGATGTGGACGGACATGGTTTCATCCGGAGACACTCACGCGAATATAACGGAAAAAAAAAAACAATGCGACGCGCGGTCGATAATATGACCGCTGTAACGTTACGCGCCTCGCACGATTACAAGCACTAGTACACGCAATCCACAAACAAGCGCACTCTCTGCCCGCCGATATCAGTCACCACTTTTTGACTCAATAACACTTACGTAGACTCCGGATATTCTATTTCATCTGCGTTCTAGTTCTACACGGAAAGGATGATTTTGTTGAAGTGTTTAAAAATTTAGTCAGATATAGATCTGAAAAAATACACCCATAGAAGAGATTTTTTGGTTCAATGATATTGTTCTTCGATCTGTTATGAAATAGAATATGTAAGGGACAATCATTTTATTGTTAGCAGAAGAATATTTACTCTTAAATGGAAAATTTCGTAAATCTAGTATAAAATGATCTTGGTCATCGGTTTCACGCCAAATATTATGGCGTCAGCATCGTTTTTGTATCATTGAGTAAAGATTTGTTCTAAACGTAAGACTATATAAACTTAAATTTATATCATTACTCTTAACTCGAGACTATAAATCAATAAATAAGTTATTTTTGACTCAAGACAATAAGTTTTAATATTGTTTTATTTTTATGCTATATATGATAAAATTAAGTCAAGAATATTTTTTATTTTGTTTTTAAAAATCCTTTCTGAAACAGGATAATTTTGTTAGATCGTCAAAATAATTATATAGGACGCTCAAACTGGTTGCTAGAATATTAAAACTTTGTAGCATGCTCATCATGCTTGAGATTTCTACGTAATTAATTTGATAGTTCAACAACATTATTTTCCTCTTCAGTTAAATTTTTAAACATTTTAACAAAACCGTCCTTCTTGTGTCGGTCGATTCCCTTCAACGATGTATCGTCAATTTACCATGAACGAATCTCTGTATCCTTTTAATTGTGCTCGTGATAACTGCCGTCTCCCTCGATCTGTATAGGATTTATCGCGTCGTCGCTTCGAATTCGTTCACCACGAATAATTTTTTCTCGATACGATTAGATAAGGCTCGACGTTGATCGCGTTACGAAGAAACTCATCGATTATGCCTTCCACTCCCGCAGGAATCTATCCGTAGCTTATCTCATTTATTACGTCCCTGTTTCGTCCTCGTTCGACGGTTACTTTACAACCCTCAGATAGGGGCGAGTAACGTCTTTGTTTTCACCGCAACATCCTGCAACGGCGAAACCCTCCCTTCGTTCACGAACCGTCTCGGTTCGCGAAACGGAACGAGAGACAGGAGTAGGATAGGAATGACGCGAGATAAGAAAGCCTCATCGATTGTCTTCTGTTTTCCCTCTGTGCATCGCAGACTAAAGTCTTTTAATAAGTGAATTAAATCATGAATTAATTTGATATTTAACAAATTTCTTATTAGTTAAACGATATCATATAAGTGCAATATATAATAAGTAGAAAAAATAAAATAACAATAAAATATTTTGATTTTACTTATTTTGTGATGATAAAAATATTTTGTGTTAGTACGGATGATTGGAACAGATACACAGAATTAAAGAATTAATTATGGTATGAGCATTTGTTTGTTCATATAATAGATAATTAGTTTTAAAAATTATTATTTTAATTTTTTTAGTTATTGATATTTTTTTGTTTAATTTAATCTTTTAGAAAATTACAAGTCTACAATAGCTATATTGAACAGTAATACATTCTTTTTCTGCTAAAAAAAAAATGACAAAAGAATTTAAAAAATGATCTTATCAATAGATATTTTAAAAATTGAATACTAGCTACAAGTTGAGCAAGAATAGAAAAAAATAGATAACAGGTCTTTGAGAAGAGAGAAAGGGACTTCAGGTCGTTTGAGAAAGGAGATTGGGTTGGAGAAGAGAGAATACCTAGTTGTTAGCAAGCGCGAGGTACTCGGGGGCTACTAGATAAGGCGTGGGCATAAACGTCCGCAGATAAGGGTAGTTTGCACCCCCGTTGTGGACAGTTAGCCTTAAATGAGTTGGGGGTGAGACATGTAAAGACCTTTGTTGCGTTAGCTTCGTCTTTCTCGGCTTTCGAAATCAGTTTCGTCTAGCTACGATATTTCATCAAACATCGAGAGTTCGGCAATAAGAATTGAACTGTCAGATAAATTACCTTCATTTTAATTTGAAGATATCTTCATATTTTATTTAAGGCTCCTGGCTATTCATTTTGGATTATAATGTTAGAAACGAGAAAAATACATAAAGAAAATTTTTGCAAATTACGTTAAAATGTAAATATTTTGTATCAAAACTACATTTGCAATCAGTTGAATGGATTTGTGAAATACATCGAATTCTCTTAATTATGTTCCGATAATCAATAAACCATACATTTAAAAATGATTGTGTGATTAAAAGATGAATTGTGTCTAATAAAAAAATCAAATAAGCTATACGACAACTGTTGAAATGAGGTAAATATAATTTTCTGAAATGAAGTAATTATTCTCAAATGAGGTAAATATAATTCTATTCTCAAATAGAAGGAAAGCTTCCGGTTTCCGTTAAAAGTGTACTTCATCCAATGCAAAAATTATTTTATTGAAAAATATTTCTATCTTAATGTATCTAGCAAGAATTTCTATTATGTGTTTTTATCTTTATTTATCATCCATCTAAATATCCATGAGTGATTAGGAGTCTTAACGATCACGGTGTTACTAATAAAATTTTTTTATTGTACTTTATAGTACTGAAACAATTTTTTATCTACGTGTTATATATTCATAAATGATGATTCTATATAGATAAGATAGATGATTCTAATTGCATTTTATAGCTTCTCATTGTACAGTTAATTTTTCTTTTTTCTTACATGATAATGTTATTCAATCTTTTGAATGTCTGACAATGATGACGATCCATCTCACGTAAGTCTTCTTCGATCAAACGGAGGATGTGAATTTGTTTGGATAAGAGGCGTACAGAGAAAGTGCTGCATACAAATCTGGCGATCCGGAGATCCGGCGATTCTTCACAAATGCCGGCCGTACAAAAATCCTGTCTCGCTCCGTTCTAAATTCCGCTTATCTAACGGTGCTTCGACAGTAATGTGCCAACGTATTATGTAGAATCGTGCACTGTCGGGGCCATCCCTTTTGCCGTGGAAGGCCACCGAGCAGCGGTGCCGCTTAGCGTCAGATAGCGGAAACGTATGAGAGACGGGGTGAATCCACCCTTATCTTAAGGGTAGCTACTCAATAGCTAGCCGCGTCGAAATTTCTCTCGCATTTCTCGCACCCACGCTATCTATGCTCGCCACACGCATTTCCGTTCTCACAATTATTTCTAGCGCATTTAAATTATTTTGTCATTTTCTCTTTTATGACGAATGATCATTATGCAAAATTACAGCGGTATACGATATGTGTGAAAATGTTGAAAAATTGATATTATATAAATCGGTAATGTATTAAATAATTTAAAGTACACTGTTATGTATATGGTATCTAATTAAAATATCGATAGGTATTAAAATACGTATATAAAGTTAATATATATATTGTTATTATAAAATTAATAAATAAGTGTAATGGACTTTCCACAATAAGCTGCTACCTTTAAGTTTTAAGTCTTAAGAAATTGACCAATCACAGTTGAATGTGAGAAGAATAATCAACTATATGGTCAATTTCTTACTGCTTAAGACTTAAGTTTAAATAATGGCTGGTTTATTATAGAAAATCTATAATAGACATTTGTATTTTTTTTTACATTCACTATATCGCTTCAAAAAGACATTTTTTTCACATTTACTATTATCTTGCTTCAAAAGTACAACTAAAAAAATTATGTTTCCCAAAAAAGGGAAAAACTATAATCGTATTTTTCAACTAGTTAAATTGTTGACTAATTAAATAATATCGACAAAAAAATATATTATATTCTCAACATGATTAAATACTATTTTTTTTCACCATTTTTAAAATTACTTTTTGAGTTGTGACAGTATTGATAATATTTTATGAAGTTAAGTTAGTTAAGTTTTTGATGCTTAATAAGATAATGTTTACCTTAATTAATTCATGATAATAACTCGAAAATCACTTTTTTTTTAATCATGTCATTTTTTAAATAAAAAAGCGATATCTCAAAAACTAATTTCGTCTTGCTTTTTCGCTTAAAGAATTCTATGAATATTCGTCGAGATTAATATGAAAAACAAACGAAGTAACTCGCAGTACAGGGCGCACGCGCATAATTTAATGTACGGCGGTATAGGAGCCACGAGGTGAGTTCTATGGGACGCTTAGGGTTACTTATACTTCGGTAGGGGTATGTGGGTAATGTGCAGGAGTGCCTCCGGGTAGGTGCTTGCGGTAAATCTAATAACGTTGTAATGCCGTTATACCCCCCTCAAAGTTGGCCCGTAAGTTTCTGCGGAGCCTGTTGGCTCCGACTGCCGTGCCGAGAATTCCTAACGCGTGTACCATTTTAGCTGCCAACGTGCGTATGTACTAGTTAGGATCTACAGACTCGAGAAAAAAAAACAGAAAGTTTGAGACGAAGGAACACAAGCACAACACACTGTGTAAGTTCATACATCTCGACGCGATTCTCTGGTATTTATCGTGAGAAAACTTTTCGATCTCCGAGCACGAAAATTCTTGCGACAATGCGAATCTTGAGTTTTTGTATTAATAAACCATACTTGATTTATAATTGAATGAATGTGTTAAAGAATCGTCGAAGTCATGTATAGAAATCCATCAAGTTATTGAGTTACATGGAAAGAACGATTTTGCTGAAGTATAAAAAATTTAGATAGATACGGAAAATAATTTTGTTAGATTATCAAAATAATTACGTAGATAATTCAAACATAATGAATAATACTGCAAAAAGTTTTGATATTCTAACTAGCTTTGTTGTTAATGTTCTGTATAATTATTTTGATAATCCAAAATTATTTTTAGATCTGTATCTCGTTAATATTTTGGATACTCCAGCAAAATCGTTCTTTCGTGTAGATACAGATCCGAATAATTTTGCTGGACCAACAAACTATAATTATGTAAGAAACTCAAGCATGATGTGAAGCATGCTGCAAAGAGTTTTGATATTCTAGCAACTAGCTTGAGCGTTCTAATTATTTTAATAGTCATAATAATACATAATTATTATGATAGTTGAACAAAATTATTTTTATATCTGTAGGTATATCTAGTTAAATTTTTAGATACTTTAATAAAACTGTTAGATATTTTTATAAAAGTTTTTCCTACATATCATAAATCGATACGATTCAATCGAAATATTGCGGAGGTAGGCAACAGGTAGCTGTTAATGCCGATCTAGCGAACTCTCAGTAAAAATTCGCGCTTTTTTAGGCGATGACGAAACACTCCTTTTCTATCAAAATTTGCCTGACTCACCTTTCGTTTCCCCTGCTTTCCCGCTTCCCACTGTCAGACGCTCTCTCTGTAGATACATGTCACGAACGAAGGTAAGCGTTCGCAGTCACCCGAGGGTGTTCCGCAAACTATGCTCGCGAAAAGTTCAACACAACTTCATAGCATCGGTGTTTCGAGGGCGAATTACGAGGGGTGAGAAGGGACTCGAAGCTCTCTCGGCGAAGGCATGGCGCGAGGCGAGGAGGACGAAGGAGCAGCTTGGTGGTAAATTTGTTCTAGCGTGAGCTTACATGGGTTACGTTAAGTACATAGGCGTCTGGGGCTGGTTAACTGTATCTACTGAAGCGGGAGAGGAATATCTCTGCCTGGTGCACGAAACTTGGAGCGACCTGTAGCACGACGAAGAACTTGCATATTTCCGTCGCTATGAAATGTCGCCAAATTATGTAATGTAAACGGAGACGACGAGCGCCGATTTTATTGGGATGTGACAGTGTTCTTCATCAGATATACCTTAAAAAAATAGTCATTTGTAAAGCGGTGCAAGATTATTTGCGGCGACGTATAAAGTGAGCTTTAGAAGTATATACTGGAGTGATCAATACTAAACTTTACTAAACTTCTCTCTCTAATAGAAAACTGGCTTGACGGAGAAAAGAAAAGCACTATGAGATATTAAAGAAGCAACAATAACCCGGGTAATTTCTTAAATAATATTTTGTTATTTTTCACTTCCATGTGTGTCAAAATGTAAATCAATCTATTTTTGTGATTATTTCAAACTAAACAAAAGTAAGTTAACGTATGCATTTTAAGCTCATTTCACAATTGGATAAATGTAGTTGTAAGTGGTTATAGTCGTAAGAATTGATTAATTACAGTAGATTATTTTCCTCATATTCGATAGTAGTTGGTTAATTTTTATAATTACAACTACGTTCATGCAATTGTAGAATGAGCTTAACACGTTTCGGTGATCCACACTAGACTTTTCATACAGGTCGTTTGATATTTTGGCTATAAAAATCATAATTATGAAAACATAATTATGAATTTCTGATATTATACGTAGATATGTAACGATGATATATGATGCATCATAAAAATTATTAAAGAAGAAAGCAAATATTGGTGCATTAGAGGCTTTCTTCTTTAATAATAATTTTTACATTGTTCCATTACGGAACACATGTTATTGTATAAATATAACAAACACAAATGAAATCGCGAATGACCTACATGGTGTGGTAGTTAAGTTATTTAAAATTAGCACGAAATGTGTTAATATAATAAATAATAAACTAAATTTAATTTAAATTTAAAACATTTTCTTGAATTAAATTGTTTAATTCCAGTATTTTAGTTAAATTAACGACATATTGGATAGTGGCGACCTACAAAAATGGTTAAAAATAACTTAAATTGTGTATAATTTAACATTACAAATTTAACAAGTATATATACTTGTCTTTTCGACTTTTTCCTACATTTTATTAGGAAATGGTAGGAAAACAGCATTAACCAATAAGTGAATCCTTGACAAAGAAAACAGTACAATCCTTGTTAAGTTGTTGTTTAAGAATTGGGATAGAAGGGATTCTCCGGTGAAGAATTTCTCGATGATTGACTCTACTATACTATAGAGCTCTGAGTTGGATGTATTATATTGCTCTATGAAATCGGCTTTGATCTGTTGAATCTCGAATCGTATTTTTCCCTCGCCGTATTTTATCACCGCAAGCCCTTCCTCTTTTTACACCTCTCGGTCACACCGATGTACGTAAGCGCACTCGCACGAGTGCGGAAGCA
The DNA here is from genome assembly GCF_000204515.1 of Acromyrmex echinatior. Next base: position 2,984,008 of record NW_011627135.1, on the reverse strand, counting down.
ACTCGCGTTGATAAAAATCAGTAATTAGCCCGGACCATTATGGCGGCTGTGTGAAAAATTAGCGAATCGTGGGGTAACTGCCCCTCTGGGCATAATCCTGCATCGGTAACGCCGCGTACCAGCGTGCATCCAACCTGTCTCTGATTTATACGGGTTTGCTATTAATTACATCCACCCATAGCGCACCCTCCTCGTATCGTCTCGTCGGTCTTGTCTTTTTCTCCACGTTTATCTACTTTATCAATCGTTCTTCTTTTTTAATCCTCATACGAGAGCATTTACGTTTTATAGCTACTGACATTTATGCCTGTTTATGTTCATTTAAATTAAAAACAAAAAAAAAGAAATCAATGCCAATGAACGAAGCAGATCAAATTCGGTCGAAGTGCCTCTTAATACTTAATAATATTTTTGTATATCTTTTTCCAATTTTCAGTTCAAAAAAATTGGCGCGCCGATTATCCGGTCTTGAAACACAATTCTATAAATTGAAGCTAATTCTGTAAATTAAAGTATTATAATATTACAAGTTAAATCGACAAGTAAAAAATGTAACAAATTTTTCTATAGTGTTCCACTTGTGGAATATGAAATTTTAACTTGAGACTTACTAAAACATGTAATTTAATTTGGAAATCGCGAAATAAAGTTCTTTTGAGAAATCTTATCTTGGTAGATAAATATAATACATCGTTATATAATCTAAAAAAAAAAAAAAAAAATTAAATTGATATTTATTTATAAAACGAATAAAGGGGAAAAAATATTTATACGGCCATTCGAATGTTCCATGAGACATTTTTACCAAATAGATCGTATCAAATCTCAAATGTCGATATTGCAACAAGCACGCCTTTCTCCGGGTCAACTTTCAACTGTCAAATGTTTTTATTTTGTTTTACACGCGCCAAAGAATTCGAGTCATCGCATCGAGCTGAAAATTCCGTCCCGGGTTTTGCGCCGGTCGTTGTTCCGACTGGCTGTTGGTCGGACTCGACGGGCTGCGGCGCAATTAAATTAAATGCTTCGGATTAATTGTTCGAAAGCAGTTAAATTAGTTGCGTTTGTTTCGCCCGATTTTTGCGCAATCTCGCTGCGGAATGCGTGAGATGCACGCATCGGGGGAATTTCGTTACCCGCGGCCCCTCGCGCGTTATATAGCTCGGTGCCCTGCGAAATCACCGCGATGCAAACGTATCAACGCGGAACGATGGCGTGCCCCGAAAAATTCATTTGCAAAAGCCGCATTCGACGCGCCTCCGTCACACACTGAGCGAGAGGGAGTATTGCGCGATCGACGCACAACGCGCGCATTTTGTCAGTACTTGATTAAAAGCTTAAACAGAGTCGACCCAATTATTAATGTAATGCACAGCGGGCAATGCAAATTTCACAATTATAACAACGAATTTGATGTATAACATTGAATTTTAAAGCGTCGTTGACCAGATTTTAGACCGCTAAATGCGAAATTTATATATAAAATCAACATTTCTATATATAATATAAATATAAATCTCCTTTTCTGTAATTTCATATTTATTTTAAATACTTGATACATAGAATGCATTTTCATATTTTACCTCATATTAAATATTACTGAGAGGCAGAGGAGAGGAGAATATTGAATGAAAAAGAAAAAGAAAAAAAAACTAGAGTATAAATAAGACATTCTCGCGTTATTATTTCCATCTACGATGGCTCACAATTTTCCTTCGATATCGCGGCGAAGATCCTCCTATTACCACGCATACCGGCAGCCACCGAAGACCACCCCAATGCCCCGTCTCTCGATGATATTCGACCGACCAATCCCCGTTGAGGATCGCGCCAGGTATAGCCGCTAAGGTAGCCGAGAGCTGCATCCTAGAGTGCAGCTGCAGCGCCGGCGCGGACTCTTGAGCCGCATTGCTCGGATTCTAGCGAGGATGCGTCTAGGAGCGAGAGGCTGACGAGCTCGCAAGTAACGCGCCGGTAGAGACATGGTCAGACTGGCATCCGGCCGCAAGCTCTCGACCTCATCGCAACCATACGCTCGGGCCCTCCCCGAGCTGGTCCTCCTCACCCACGGCTTTCGAGCTAGTCCGCCCACCCACCATAGACAGTCCTCCCCTCGTTCCTGCGAACGGGAGCAACATGTCGAGACATTCGGGACACGACGGATCGAGGAGAGATATGCATCATTTGGTTACCCGACTGGCCGACTAGCGCGTCTCCGATCGGCGTGCCTACGGATGCATCCTCGATCGGATTGGCCCGGGCAATTGGTATGCGAAAGGGTCCTCCAGTCAAGATTTTCAGCATAACTGTGCCTCGAGCATGCCGCCCGGATTCGGATCCACGAGTCTGCGTTCCGATATGTCCGCTCGTCCGCGTGCCCGTATGCACTCGTGTGCTTCGTTATCGGAGAACGTTACGTCGCCTGGTAACCGTAATGGAGGAAGAGTAATAGGGGCGCTAATACGAAATACCGTATCGAATATCTCATTCTCCGCTTTTAAGACATTATCGTATATCTGAAATGTTTGCGAAAATATTTTCATTATTTTCTAGCGAAGAAAATATCATTAATAGCTTGTAACTCCAAGTACTTGCAGTTCTAATGTTTGTTAAAGGAAAGATAATTGTTGGTGACCAAGAAATTTATGAATAAACAGTTTAGATTTGAGACATCCTACATCGTCTGTGCTTGTACATTCTTTCAAAATCTTTGAAATAACACGAAATGTGAAAATTAATTCGCGTAGCATTAAATGAATCTTATGATCTGAATCACATAACTTAACTTTTATTTATTTTCATGTTACTTTAATAGGATATTTATGATATCTAATATTTATAATAGAGAGTAACCGCCGTTTATGTCAACTATTTTTACAGAAATCTAATATTGGTTTAATAGGTATTAATACCAATTCAATAGGTACTGAAAAACAATAATTAATATTATTTATTTTAAATATTAAAAACACTGTTCTGTGCTTTTAGTACTTCAAATAAGTAATTAATTACTATCTTTCAGTGATAAATAGGTCAGTAGGTATTAACCTTTCGTAGATACATCTTTTTTTATTCATTGCAGGCGAAATTTCATTCTCAAAATTCAAATTTCATTCTTGTTTATTAAATAAAAATTTTAACATTTGAGTCAAGGAACTATTTGGCAATGAACAACCATTTACCAGAGATGTTGAAAAATAATCCTGAATTTTTCTAGGTCTTTTTGAAAGCCCAGAATACTTAGTAAAAAAATTTCGGCTGAACAAAAAAGATCCAGAGTATCTATGAAATAAATATATGTGTACTTACGAAGGGTTAAGTTGATCAGTATTCTCTTTCTGTAAAGGTATAATTTTTAAGCACATTTCGACGAAGCATTCTTTCAGCCGACGATCCTCAGTTTTATGTCTTACCGATTTTTCGAAGGGGTAACTATCTTTTCTTTCTTTTGTAAGAGCTCTAACATTGATACACGATACATCGGTCGTTCGTCCGGTAGCGCGCATTCCCGAAATTGCATACCTCCGTGTACGTGCACATACGGGTTGGAAACAAACGAATAGGGTTGTTCGGGTGCCGTAAAGGGTCCGGTGGGACGAGGCGCGCGCGCGAGGAGACGGACGAGGGCGGGCGGGGCTGGAGATTCGCGCGGGGGTTGTAGGGAGCAAAACGGTGGTGGATGGTGGTGCCGGTGACTCGGTCGCGCGAGAGAGCGAGGGGTTTGGGAAACGTAATCGCTCTGGCCCCGCGCGCCTCAACGAACTGCCCCCCTACATGCGTTTTGTCTTTCTCTCTCTTTCACCCTTCCCACGCCTTCGCTATTTATTGCTCGCACTCGGCCGGTTCACAACATAAATATGTTACACCTATGGCCGCACCTATTGCACTGAGTCCGCGAATTCCTTCGCTGCGGACCGAACGAAGAAAGAACATCGTCGAACGAGTGGATTGGTATTTTTAGGGATAAATTGGATCGTTTACTACTATTACCAGATATATTTGTAGACTGTGAAACGAGATAATGAATTTCACAATTTCGTCATTAATAGAATATTATTTAGTAATTTTGCAAAGAAATCTACAAGATGTATAAAAAATTTTCTTAATGCGTAGAATGTCATGTGAGTAAGTTTTTTTAAATTTATGGAATGAACATTTCTAGACGAATATTAATACTTGGAGTAGGCGATCAAAAAAATTTTCTTTGATATTTTTATAGTTAAAAAGTTAAAGCAACTCTAATTTTATATGTATATATTTTTTAATTTTTACCGACTTTGAAATAATTTTTTAAATATTTTTTTATGCTTTGTGGGCATTGCAACATTAAATTGACAAAATTATAAAGCAAAAATTAATTGTTTTGTTGATATGTCTTCAAATATCGTTTGTTTATAAAAAACAGCAACATTATATATATATAATTATATAAAATAAAATATCTTTCATTCTTTTTCTTAAATAAATAAAACTTTTTAAGACTTGAATAAATAAAAACTTTTACTAATTAAATGTAATGTCATAAGCATATGGATTGGTTATAAACTATTATAAACTATAACCTGATTAGTTTAAAAAGAATTTAGGATCATTTCAAGTACAAGAGAATAAATCCAGATATTATCTATTCGTTACTTCGTTTCATTATTCGAAATATATTTTCGCCTTGTTTTACGCAGAAAATTCCCTCAACCTTTTTTAAATACTTTTGTTACACCCTCAAGAAGTGCTTCTCTCAGGGTGTATGAACAGAGGGTGCCTGTTTGAAGGGTGGAAGCATCGAGGGTTAAGTTTCAAAGATAAAAGAAGGACCAACTGTTGAATATCGGCTCTCTTCCAGCCGACACCGACGCCTATTACGTGTCAAACTTTCTTACATGTACCATATTATACCCTAAAGTTTCATTTACATATTATATTTTATATAAATACCGTATAAAGAATTAATTTTTATTAAAACTATAAGCTTGTCTAAAGTTCGATTAATTTATATATACATTTTGTATATAATGTTACTTACATTCTAAGCGAACTAAATAAGTTTTGAAAAAATTCTATTCAATTTCTCATAATCTTTTAGCAAAATAAACAATATGGTAAACTATAATATAAGTAATTATAAGAAAATTAATATCTTTAAAAATTTCCGCAATTATAACATTTCTTTATAAACTAAAATTTTACAGATATTTAGAAGAATATAGGTGTATAATAAAAAGTCGTCAAAGAGTTAATTAAATATTCCTCAAATTTTATTTTTAATCATTTGACTTGTCACGATATTTCTACTGTACAAAAAATATTAAATTTCCACGCAAATGTCATATATATATCATTTACTCTCGTAAATGTTTTATTTTTAATGTGTTTAATTGAATGTTACTTGCCACTGACTGCTATCAGAAATTATATTCAATACGCATTTTTTATTACACACAATAAAATGCAAATTAAAAGATGCATAAATGCTTTTCTTTCACTTTCTATATATGCAAGCAATGATCTTTGATGGCAAATAAATAATTTTCTTACCTCGTCCGTGACTCGTTGAAATCTTCGTCTTTGCCAACAGCTCTTGACTTTCAGTGAAGACGAAAGACGTCGGGCAGGTTTCTCGAAACAGGTTTCTCGAAGCACAGTTAAATCTTTCACGTCACAACAGTACAATATGACAATGTCTCAATCAATCATTTATACAAAATGCGTTAAAAGATATAAGGAGAAATCGAAGGAAAATGAGAAAAAGAGGAAGATAAAAGAGAAGAAGAATGAAAGCGCAAGGGAGTGATTGAGTGATCGAAAGAATACGTTACAGAAAGAAGCTGTGTGTGAAGAAGGAACTCGCGCAAAAAGGAAACGGAGGATCCCCCAGGGTGAAGGGAGACACAATTCTCCGCTAGCGGTGAGAACACCGTCGCTCCGATCCCTCGTAAGCTCTCTCGCAAGCTCTGTCGCGAGCGCCCGTTTTCGCGCGCGCACCGGGCTCTCGCAGCTCCGCGAATGCACGTGCAACTCGGACGCGTGCCACGTGGTGTTTGGTCGGAGTGGCTCGGCCACGAAAGCCGGAGCCGGAGCGGCGAGCTTGCAAGCTACTGGGCGCTTTTCATTGGCCGATGGGTGGAAACTGCGCATGATTGCGGGTGTGGCCCGAGCTTGAGGGGCGGAATAAGCTCGGGTCGGTGATAGGATACTCCGAAAGGGGGCACGTCTCCATGGGTGGGCCCCGGGTGCCCCGGTCGCCACCTCGCCACCCCCTCGTGACTCCGGAGCTTTTTCCTTAATCTCGTAACGAGCGCGAGAACTGTTCTCCCGTCCGAGCTTCGAACTTGCGAACTGGCTTCTTCCGCGCGAACGGGCGTGCTCTTTCCAGGCGATGGAATGGCGGCACTCGAGTGTTTGTTATTGCAGAGGAAATCATGCGGCGAACCTGAGAATCGAACCTTAAGTAGTAACGGCAGTATCAAGTCAGACACCGCGGCGTAGCTGTGAGACGCCTTGATCAAGGCATTTCTCGAGTGAAAAGTTTTGTAAAAAGACCTTTTATATATAAGTTGTACATTAAAAAGTGAAAGTTCTAATTGCACACTGTATTAAGTAATAATATTTTTTTGTTTTCAAATTATTTATTCATTTACTATAGGGAAATTATTATCAGGAAAATTAGCTAATATATCTTTATAAATTTTTAACGCATAAAGTTTGAGATAATTGGTTTAGCTATTTTTAATTCTGTAATCAGCAGAAAAATAAAGGCAAAGAATCAAAATTTTCAATAGAAATGAAATGTGGTTTATGAAATTTATGGAAAAGTGTTTATTTGAAATTTTTATTTAGAGCCTCTATTTATTCACATACACATTCAAATACACACACACACACACACACACACACACACACACACACACACACACACACATGTATGTATATATAATATTGTTTAAACTACAGGAAATGTTGTTTTATGTACTGTTGGAAAATAACTATATTAGTCTAAGAAAAAATGCAAATATTGATTGTAATGGTAATACAAAATAGTTTTCTTTTTTAGCAACAGGTGGAAAGCTTTTAAGCGTGTTCTACCAAAAAACAGATATATGTACACGCACACACACATATACACATCATATATAAAACACATACACATATATTAAGAAAGAAGACGAAGAACTTACAAGAACGTTCTTACAAGAACGAGAAGAAAGAGAAAGTGCGAATGACCGATTTATTGCGAAATTCTGGTGCATTCGAACAGATTCAAATTACTCGTGTAATATCCATTTGGTCGGACAATTGCAGTCGGTTCATGGACATCTCACCAGGCCGCGAATCCATGATAAAGCGAAAGTCTAATCACAGCTGGTCTGATAGATAATTAGATCAGACTAACTAAACAGCTTGGTGAATCAATTGGGAATTTGATTTGGGGGACAAATGTGTAGATCTCCATCGCGTATTTACACGGTATGTCTACCGATTGGCGTACTCGCCAATTTTATCCATTCACTCTTAGTGAGGTGGTATTTGCGTTGAAATTGTCTGACGCGATGTATTATCGATTATGGCTCGAATTTTCGAGGTCGACGTTCCGTTAGTTCAAAGATGTTTTCATCATGAATTTCAATCGTTCGTGCTAAAAACCTATAGAATTTATTGATCCACTAATAATGACTAATTAATTTTTCATAACGGCACAACTCAACGCAATAATTATACAATAATATAATAATTTATTACACACTTGCGCTCGCCGAATATATTGAAAGATCTTCAAATATTGTATAAATATGTCAGGGATCATATCTCATGCGAGTGTGAATGAATAGTTTCTTTTAACAAATAAATCTAAAAATACTTCTTACATTATCATTATTAATCAACGAAATAATATACTAATAATTTCGAACTTCAATTTATCATGTTGTTTATTGGCTCATGACGGAAAATTTTGCACAACCTTTTTTATCACAACGAAATTTTGTTTCCGAATCTGAATGCGAATATGACGCATTAAACGCGTATCAAGGTAACTAGTCAACGATTAAAACAAAATTAAATTTTAATTAATTTTATTATTAAATTATATTTTATATTAAGTAAATAATTAGTCTTCCGTCTAAAATGTCACATTCGTCAACGAATCGAATCGGGCGTCTTGTGTAAAATTGAGGTGCCAGGAAGCTCTCATTTCGGTATGCCATCCACTAGACGCCCGTACGTGAATGTTTAACGGTCCGTCGTCTCGGCGGCCGCCCAATTATATGACGTCAATTATTGATTAATTGCAATTATAACGCGAACGGTTTCGAGAGGGCCCGATACGGATATAACGATCGCCATTTCATAAATTCGCAATGACGTGAGAGAGCGGGCGAGCGCGGGCTCCGCTCCGCTCCGCACCAGCCTCTGAGTGACGTGTCATTTATCGCATAACGCGAACGTTTATGCGCATTCGTGTCGCATAATTGCAATTAGAGCGGAATTCATTTACATCGACCGACATTCGATTTGTTCCGAGAGAAAGCCCGGGATTTATACGCACCCTCGGCGGTGGACGCGCGCGCGGACGTTCGTGTTAGTCGTGTCGGGATTTATTTCCGCGCGCGTCAATGCCGCCGCGACAGTTCCGCGATGTAAATAGGATTGGATTAGCCGTTACCGACCGCTTTCGCGAACGAGAGGAAGAGAAAGAGAGAAAAGATGAGAGGGAAGTACCCCTCGTTATACGATAACGATGGAAGATAAACTACCAGAAGCCGCGACGAGAAATACGTTCGATGAAAGATACATGGTTCGATATCGCGTGATAAAGATATCTCGTAAGATAAAGCATTGGTTAAAAAAGAATTATATTTCCAATTTTATTTTTTGCACATTATTTTTTATGCTAAACTGCATTTTACTTTCAATGTTATAAATTTATATGTTCAAAAGATACAATTAAAAAGATGTTGAAAAAGTTTAATTATTACACATACATATATAAGTTTATAATAGTATATGTACACAATTATTAAGCGAGTTTATATGTATTTCTTATTTTAGAAGTGACACAACTTACATATAAAATATGAATTTTTAATTATTATGAATGAGTAACATTAGTCTATTAATTATCAAATGAAGTAACTTACTCTTTCTAAGACTTTTAAAGTTAATTTCCTGGCTTCAAACACTGACACAGCTCATAAAGATTTTCTAAGAGTTGTAAAAACGAAAATTAAAAAAAAATGGTTTTTTTATCGTATTAAAAATATATTCATTTTTTGCCTACATTATTTGATTTAAGTCAATAATAATTTTCTAAGTTGTGTCACTTTTGAAATAACGGAGTGATACGTTAAATATAATTTTTCAAAATACAAATATTCTTTGACGTAATATCCTTCATAGCTTTTTAAGTTAATTTCGGAATCTTTTAAAAAAATATTGAAGCTAATTATTATCTCTTTTTTCAATTTTATATATGTGTATCATTACTAAATACTTTTATACTAAATTTAATCGAAATTATGTTAAAGGAAAAATGTTTTGGAATTGATTGAAAAATGTGATTTGGTCAATTATGTACTCGGTCTCTTCAAGTTGAATTTAAGAGAAGTTTCATATTTTCCATAGTTATATTCAAAAGTTGTTAACATATCAATGTTTCTGTTGACGAAAGATGGATTTCAAAGTGTGACCGAGAAATCTGTAACAAAAGAGAGATGCAACGCGCACTCTATACGTCCCAGAAAGATGATTGATGACGAGTACAAAACGGGAATTCGAGTTTACAACACGAAATAAAGTACTGCGTGCCGCGTTTTCAAATTGTTTTAGTCTCCGGTTGCGAGACTATAACCCGACGGTCGGCGCGGCGCGGCGTTGCAATGCGAAATTTTATACCGATTTTTCCAAAGCCGCACCATTCTACTGACGAGGCGAGATTAAAAGATAATACCGGCGATCCAATTTAATCGTACGATTGACGGGTAAACAGACATCGCGCGGCGCTATCCTCCGTTCGTTTTCCACCCTCTTTTTAGGACAAATCGTCCGTAGCGCGTCCGGGCTCTCGGACCCGGTAGAAAATATAATTCAAAGATATTTATAGCTGGATTACCGTTGGAATTGGGTATCTAATATACATGACCGAACCACCGAGTCGCATGAGTTTTAATTGTCCCACTGAAAAGTCGATCTTCCTAGAATATCGATCCGCAATAATCATCGAATGTGCACGGATTTTATGAACGGTGTGTTATAAATGACGTGATTAATATGTCTGCGGATGAGTGTCAGATACGATTTTAAATCGCGAGCTCATAGCCACTGCGGAGAACACACTGGACAAGAATTTCTCGGCGATTTTGGGAAAGGATTAGCCACAATTGATAGCCACCGAGAACGGAGGGACGTTTCTGAATTTGTTCGCCGCTCAAAGAGCGACCGTCGTAGATGAATTCGCGGAGTTGCATTCTTACTCTGATTTTAATTAATATTTCTGCGCATATTATTTTTGTAGTTAGTAATTAATTAACTATTTGTCTCAATTACGATAAAGATAAAAGATTATAAATACAGCCTTGGCCAAAAGTATTAGGCATTTTACTAATCAATACACTATGCAACATGAATTCTCTTTAAAAACGCCGCACTGAACATTTCTGCCGTTGGCAGAATTTGCGTAACACATCAACATTCTGAATAAATAAAAATAGATAAAAAATGATGTTTTTTGACTATTTTTGACATTTTTTTTATAACAAAAGAAAAATTTGTTTCTAATTAAAGTCGACGCATTCTGAGAAAAATTTCTGGTTGAAAATAAGTAAATTAGTAGATTCTGATTAGAGTAATTAGACTTCCGGTCATCATAATTGGACATTTCGTTATCTCGACTAGAATTCTGATTGATATGATTAAAATCTACTGGTTCATCTATTTCAACCAAAAATTTTTCAAAATATGGCGTCTAAAAATATAATTTAAGAGCTTTTAAATGAATTTAAGTTCATGCTTGTACAACTTATTTTTACCAAGTTATAGCTGTTTGCATTTAAACTTTCTGTATTTATAATTACACAGTTCAACAAAAAATTACTCTTTTTTTCTCTTTGAAGTGTCATAGTACATACTTTGAAAATTTTTTCGTATCGGATATCGTTTGCAGAATTTGCATAGCACATCAGGAATTTAAGTAGTTGAATGAAATGGGCAAAAAATGACGTTATTAGCCATTTTTGAAATTTCTTTATAGCAAAACGAAATTTGTTTCTAAATAAAGTGTATGCATTAAAAAAAAATTTCTGGTTAAAAATAAACGAACCAGTAAATTCTGCTCATAACAATCAGAATTCCGATTTGACATATGGTAATCTTGACTAGAATACTGATTGATATAATCAGAATTTACTGATTCAATCATTTTCAACCAGAAATTTTTCTCAGTGCGGTATCTAAAAATACAATTCAAGAGCTTTCAAATGAATTTTAGTTTATGATCATGACTTATTTTCGTCAAGTTATGGCTGTTTGAATTTTAGACTTTCTGTATAATTATACAGTTTAACAAAAAAATCACTCTTTTTTTTCTTTGAAGTATGGTACGTAGATAAAATTTTGAAAATTTTTTCGTGCTGAACACGATGTCATTGTCAGAATTTGCGTAGCATATCAGGATTTTTAACAAGTTGGGATTAAATGGATCAAATATCACCCCAGTTTACTAAAAATCTTGATATGTTATGCAAATTCTAACGATGGCATCGTGTTCTGCGTATCTTCAAATCTCTCTATATATATTATGACACATCGGGGAAAAAAAGTGATTTTCGTCCAATATTTAAAAATTTTGATTTAAAAATGGATTTGACTTTGCTGTGAGTTATTCTTTGTTTTAAAAACACTTTAAACTTACGTTTTAAAAACACTTTAATACTAGTAACTGTAAGAAATAGTACAGGTAAAAGAATTTCAAATAAATGAAATATAGGTAATACTTTTGGTCAATGTAATTCTTTGTGAAAATTTAATGCGACACTCCGATAATTAAGTGTACATGTATGGTATGTAATTTAGATTACTTCATGGCTCAACGATTTATCGGATGAAGAAAGAAGAAAGATTTTTTTTTTTTTCAAATTTCAAGCTTTTTGATATTCTCAATTACTCTCGGTTATTCTCGGGACGAAGCTCTCCTATTCAAAACTCGGGGTCCATCCCGAAGCTGCCGTTATGTCGCGACCGGTCCGCGACCGGCGGGAAAGCCGAAATGCAGAACGTGCCGAATGCGAAATTAATTGGAGCCAGCCGGCGCGGCGTGCGGCCTCACCGCGGCGGGCAGGGTAATTTTGATCCGGATCCGGGGAGTTAGTGTGCCGGGACGGTGTTCGGTGTCCAGTGTCTACCGTGCTGGACGGACAACGCGGCTCGGCGCGGTTAGTGCCGGTCCAGATGTCGCCACGGGCGTGACGTCACCGGTTAACTACCCTCTCGTGGTGGGCACCACCACCACCACCACTACCACCATCACCACCACGTCGGAGCGCCTTCGCCCGTTCTCATCCGACGGACACGATATGCGGGGATGATTCTGATTAATTACCGATAGTTACACAAGCTGACGCCGCTCTCTCGTTGACAACCCTCCATGATATCGCTGGACCCCCTTCCTATCCCAACCGTTATTCTCGTGAGTTGTTTTTTTTTTTTTAAATCGACCCTGATATCTCGTTGTAAGTTCTTTTCTCTGTGTTTTGTATTTTTCGATATTCTTTACAAAATTGTCTGTAAGCACATGATTCGCGAATTAAGCTCGCGAGCTCGTTAATCCTCGACGGAAGAATAATGTGTAACTATTTTTATTGTGTGTTTTATTGCTTTATATTATAAGTTTCTTCAAATGAAACGCGAGCCAGATAACGCATGTAGTCACGCGAGACCGTTATAATATATCACCTCATGATATTCTGGATTTCTCTCTATTGTACAACGTATATGCAATAACGCGGCGATTTATTAGAAACGTCATATATCGGATGGATCAAATAATCCGTTTACGTCTGATGTAGATTTTTCGGTGCGTGTCGCGCGTACCCCTGTAACGTTCATTTATCGATTCGCCGAGGGTTAATTCATTTCGAGGGTCGCGGCGAGGGGGAGGAAGGATTGTTATTCGAGAAGGGATGAAACGATGCGAGCAACAGTGCCCCTCTCTCCCGACCCTGGTTCTCCCCCGATCCCCCTCTGCCGTTTCCCACCCCCTCGCCGACGCCTCTTGCAACCAGCCCCGCGTGAGGCGCATCGAGTCGCGGCCGAACGATCGGACCGCCAATATTTGGCAATTACGAAATATGAGTTTACATTTAATAATTGCGGTAAACACCGGCGGACGCGTCGAGTGGCCACAGGGGGTGAGTCCGACGAGATACGGTCGCGACCGCGCGCGCCCGCGTTTGGGGTAAATTCCGATTTACTCCCTCTTCCTCGCTTCTGTCCTCTCGCTCAGAACGAGAGACATTATTATTATAGGTCGCTATTGCACCTTACCCGAACATCCTGGCTGATGTTAACTCTCTCGCTTTTCCTTCAATTCCTGTGGATTTTTCACACTCCGCGAGACAAAACTGATTTTCTCGTTTTACAATAATTTATCTTGCAGGGAAGGCGAGAAGTGCATGTTGATTAGCAAGATGCAACAATGTTAGTTATAAAAAAATATTATTTATTCATAAATGCAATACATAGCAAATGTATTCAATAAATATTGCATTGTGCGTTACACGATTAATCAGTGCAAAAATATTTCTGAATTTTATATACGTATATATATATATATAGAATGTCTATAAAATATGTCCTCCCTCTATATTTCGGTTAAAATTGTGAAAAACCGCGAAATACGTATTTTATTATTTCAAAGAGGATTGCGCTAATTGCGAGATTTGTGAATAGTCCTTTAAAATTATCAAACACGTATTTCGCGGTTTTTCATAATTTTAAACCATTCCCGAAATGTAGGGAGTGGGAACAGACTTTATAGATACACTGTACTATAAAACATGATATTAATTTTCAGTTAAGTGCATCCATTTAATTTATATTTCTTACACAAAAAGAATACTTTTGCTGAAGTATTTAAAAAAATCGAGCTAGACATAGATCTGAAAATAATTTTATTAGACTATTAAAATAATTAAGAATGTTCAAACTGGTTACTAGAAGGGTAAAACTTTTTATAGCATGACGCATTATGTTTGAGCGTTTTACATAATTATTTTGATTTAACAAAATTGTTTTCAGATCTGTGTATGTAGTTAAATTTTTAGGTATTGTAACAAAACAATATTAAAAAAAAATTATTTTTGATATGTAGTGAAACTTTTAGTTATTTTAGTAAAACCGTTCTTTCCGAATATATATTGAACGAAAATTTCTAAATTTTAAATAAATATATAAAATGAGGCTCGAAAGAATCTATCAGTGAAAAATGTAAAAAAACCCAGAGTCTACATTAGCTGTTCGGATGCACAGAAAATTCTTTATTTTCGTGTGAATGTAACAAAACGAATAAAATATATGTTTCGATCCTTCAATTCGGGTCCTTATCAATATAAAATATAAATCGAAATTACATAAATAACGCAAATTCGAAGTTGATGATTCCCAACAATTTAGTTCGCCCTTCTTTATCCAAATGCCAAAGCTATGTAATGAATAGTCCAATGATTATCAAAAATATTAACTTATACAATAATCTAAATATTAAGCTTCTCTCTTCTGCAAATCTTATAACTTTTCTTAATTAAAACTCTGGCAGCGCAATAAAACATATGCATATTAAACTACAAAAAGAACTTCTTATTTAGCTGGATTTAATTTTGTATGTAGTTAAGTTACAGCCAGAATTGAATTCACGCGAGATGAAATCTGTGTCTACTGCATTGTCGTGATCGCGAATAAAGACGAGGAGAACAGCTCGTCTGCGTGATAATTCGATTAATGCAAACTATCGCGAACTCGCGGGGCGCCACGCTGAACAAAGACGGCAGGTAACAGTCAGGGTTATTGGCGTCGCGAGTCGGGGTGACGCAGGGAGCTGCCGCGCGACAAGCCATTAATGACGATATGATCGATATTAGCAAATATTTCCCACGGGGTGTCATGCCGCGCGACAAGCCCGCCTAGATATTCCGCGATCGTATTTGCGATCGGCACCAGTTATCGGCGGCGACATTTATTCAAATGTAATATCTCGCCTTCGAACGAAGATTACCTACCCGGGAAATGTGTCCCACAGGTATTACAACATCCTTCTTCCTCCGAATTACCCTTCTCGCCCTGATCTCGTTGTCACTCCAACGAGGAGCCCTTCGTCTATGGCTTGTATACATAAAGGGGATATTAATCAAAAGTTCTCTACATTCGATCTTCTTAGATTAAAAATAAGGTTGCCACGCAAGTTGATCACACTTGAAAATGTATAAATGCTATGAAGATACCAAAATTTATTTCCATGATATGTGTGTACACTATTTCATATTTATTTTATAAAATAATTACATAAAATGTTTCTGAACATTAAAAGACTTCTTTAAATGTTTAATATATATATATATATTAGGTGTTGGAATTAATTCGTAGCGTTTTACAAGTGATGGGAAGTACTTTCATTAATGTATTTTTTAATGCTCATGTGAAATAAATAACATTCTTTCATTAAAAAACGCTACGAATTAATTCCAACACCTAATATATATATATATACTATTCACAATCACAATTCATATAAATCAAATATATAATAAATAGCTAATACGGTTGACATTAAATTTTGGTGCCTAATAATATTTATATGTAAATTTTAAATTCATCTTTCAGTTATATAAACTAAACTTTCAGTATTTAAACTTTCAGTTATATAAACTGCATGTTGATTATTGTCGGACTTGCAAAACGTAAATAATAAATATAAATAATAAACTGAAGCTGAAATAATATTATAATATTGGATTAGTGCAAAAATTCGTGCCCGATTTATTATTCAGATTTCAAACAGCTGCTATTTTTATTAAAAATAAAATTAAATTTAAATCTTACTCTATCTGATAAGAGAATTTAAGAATCTATTTTTTTTAATTGTGATGGTTTGATAGAGTATGAACACACACACACACACACACACACACATACACACAATCAATCAATCAAAGTCAAAATATCTATTTTATTTAATTTGCAACTCAGTAACAAAAAATCATAGAAACATTTTTAAAAAATGATTTTGTAGGGAAGACTTCAAGCTTTTATGATAGAGAGTCGAAAATGTTCTCAAATTTTTTTGGATACGCTACAAATCTATAAAGTGAAAAGAAAATTTTTCATTTTTTTTCAGCTTATAGTTTTCTATATGTAAAAATTACAAAACTTACATAAATTCAAAAAAATATAGTAACTATTCGAAAGTAGAGATTTTAAGCTTTAAAACTTTTTTTTTAATTTAAATTTCGTTTATTTTTAACAAATTTACAGCTATTTGAACTTTGAATAATAAATCGCATGAACTTTTGCACTGATCCAATATAATAAATTAAATTGATTGTTAATAGTAATGCTAATAAACATCTTAAAACTATAAAGAATTTATTGCGAAAAATATTATCCCAGCCAATATATACAATTATGATATATAATTGGATATTCTACATATGTTATAATTTTTTTAAGTACCTTTACTATTTGTATCTTTTCTTAGAATTATTTTTCCAACTATTTTTAGAGGACATCTTAAAATTTAACGGAACAAAGTGTGTGTTAACAGAATCAATTCTAATATTTCATTGTTCATTTGGTGTTAAAAAATTGTGTAAAAAATTTATTGTAAATTTCTTTTAAAAGCAATAAATTTGAAATTTAGATCGCAATCAACAAATTTTTGGACAATATTCCTATATTTAAGCAACAAATTTTTTTTCAAATATACTTATAATGCCTACACGTTGAGAGATTTTTGCTTATTATTATTTACACTTATATGACACAACAAATTAGTAAACAATAAATTTTCACATTTTAAAGAAATAGAGATTCTTGTAAATAGTTTTCTATGCATATAACTCGTTATATGGTATTTCCATTTGTGAAATATAAATTGGAAATGATTTGAAGGAACAAGCTCTTCAATTGCTTCTTTCGAGTATCCATTTCTCTCCATTCAATCTTACGCAAGCACGCACGCACGAACGCACCACGCATCACGCACGGCGTTTGCCCGTTCGTTCATTCGTCTCGCCAATCCCTTTCTAGTTAGTGTCCAACAGTAGTTGAAAAAGTTCTCAGTCCGCTCTCTCGGCGCAAGCTGTTCCACGTAAGATACTTGCGCCTTTTTCCAATTTCTTAAAGAGCCGCGACAATTTATGTGAAGCCTGTTCATAAAGTACGGCAACCCTCCCGCTGCGCGATTCCTTCTTCTACCCCTCGTCACCCTTGCGAGCCGCAGGGAACCCGGAGGGAGCCACCCCCAGTCTTTCGGTGGAGTTCTTAAAAGTTACTTCGACTCGTGTTTCTCGATACTTATTAGCTTTCTTCGGCACAAAGTCGTCGACAAAAGGCACAATCGCAGGCAGAAGTACACGTGTACGCGCGCGCGTGCGAATGGAACTTTATTAATATGTTAGTATTTGAGTCACATGTGTTTCTACCATTTCCATTCAGAGAGGTGCAAATAGTAGAAAAAAAAGGGAATATTAAATATTGCTTCACGTTTGAATTCTGTAAACATGAAAGAGGATGAAACACGTGCCATTCAGAAGATTATCTATTCCATGCAATCGATAATGCATGGTAATTATATTTTATTTACTGATTCTGATACTTTCAAATATCAGATAAACGAGGAATGTATCCAATCTTGAGAATGATATCGTGATCGTATGTGGATACTTTAGGAAATTGATTAGAGGGGTTGTGCGAGAGGGTGGTAAGAGGGAGGCTAGCTAGTTTATTACGCCTCCGCGACATGGCAGCACCCGTGCCAGGATGGAGAGAAATCCGTCTCCAAGTGTTTCTTAAAACTCACCCTCTTTCCCATATCGTGGCGTGCGTGATACTTAATAATATGTTTTTCTATGAAATTTATTGCATTAATCTTTATACTTCATCGTGCGTTTTCTTTTTATTTATAACACTTTTGCTGTTTACATTAAAAAAAAATGATTTTATTATATATTAACGTTGCATTGATCCTGTTATGTTGAAAGAAGACACAGCAAAATTTTTTGAAACATTCCTCATTGCTTGAATATTCTACATAATTATTTTAATAGTTCAACAAAATTATTTTTAGATTTATATCTAAATTTTTAGACTTTAGCAAAATCGTTCTTTCCATATTTCAAAAGAAATATTTTATTTCTCTATAATCAGTTACATCAAAATTGCATTTTAAAATTAACGATTCAAAATATTCAAACTTATTTTCTAGAAAACTTTATTTATTGAATTGTATCGTTGTATATTAAATGAACGATATATCTTAATTTAGTATTCGTAATTTAAGAGTCATCACGCGAATGTATTCAGTACACAGTACCCTTATAACTCTGAATAAAATCTTCAGACCAATTTCCCGTGATTCACACTGATTACAGAATGACGCATCGAATCTTGAACCACTTAATTGCGAAGCGGAAGAATTTCTTTCGTGTCTCCCACCCCAGGACGTGCCGCGAACGTTGAACGTCGTCGACGATCGAAATCGCGCCGTCACAACGTCGCGTGCGTGTATTGTGTATGTGCACGTGTCGTTTTCTACGCTACCCTGTTAGGTACCCACGGCATCCTTGGTTGAAGGGGAATGGGGTGGGGGTGTAAAGAGCCGGCAAGGAGGATCTCTACTTTCTTTCATTTCGATTAAAATTCAACGTTCATCGGACAGCTGTGTAATTGACCGAGATCTCTTTAAGCGGGAAAATTACCCAGAAGGGGTTGTACAGCATCGAAGGTTTAACAGTCAACTATACGACCCAAGAGAGCGGCAGGGACGACGGAAACAGAGGGGGGGAAATTCGAAAAGGGTGAGGGCTCGGTCCAGCTTTCCGCTCACCGTCGCCCTCGAGAGCAAAAATCCTGCCAATAAATAAATTTAAATACATGAATATCTAACCCCCTGCCGCCGACGCTAACCACCCCGTGATAGCGGTTTTGCGGTCTGTAACGGATATCGCCGCGTAAATAAAGTGAGTAAGATATCTTCGAACTCATAGTCGACCTTTTCCAATTGTTCGTAATAAGATATGGCTAACGAAATCATTTCTCAACTACTATCAAGTTGACAATTTTATCCTTATAAAACTTTAATTCTTTAAGTTAAATAACATTTTGTTATTATTAACTTCCATGTATGTTAAAATAGTATTATTTTAATACAAAACATGTAATTAAAAAAACAACCACATTTAATCAACCCACTTCTGTGACTAAATTGCTTAGTTTCAAAATGAACAACGCTCATATTAACATATGTATTACTAACTTAATAAATAGTAAACTACAATTAAATTTGAGTTAAATTTAATACATTTCTTAAGTTGAATTGTTTTATTCCATTGTTTCAGTTAAATTAACGATGTATTAAATAAGAGCATATATGGCGACTTATAGGAATGAGTAAAAATGACTGGAATTGAAAAATATATATAATTTGACATTACGAATTTAATAGTGTAAGCTTAAATTACAAAAAAAAATATACCGTTGGAAAACCCAACTCAACTTTAATTGTTTATAATTTTCATAAAAATAAACATTGTAACAAATTTTTCTTCGATTGAAACATCATGTTAAGAAACATAACAATATTAAGCAAATATATAAATAGTTATTAACAAAAAAATAATAAGCAATAAAGTAAATTGAAATAAAAAAAAAACTTTTTTTTTTAATCGGGTCAAGGTTTTTTATGTGTTCCTATTATTTTTTTTACTGTCAGCGAAATTGATTGAAATAATATATTTTTATTTGTACTATTTTTGTTTTGTACTGAAGAAGCTCAAATTTGAGTAGGAATATTTAATTTATAAATTAATTTTTTAATTTATTTTACGTAATGTAACGGTCGTTCGTGTTAAGCTTTTATTAGCCTTATTTTTAATATAATTTTATAATTTCTTTTTTACGAGTTTTGTTTCGATTTTTACATCAATTTGTAAATCCAAGATAAAATTCACTATTATCACTGCGAAATGTATTCCCGATGCGCGGCGTATCGACGCGCACACTGTAGATATGTCATCGCACGGATATTTCCGCGGCTAATTACCCCCGCGCTTTTGGTACTCGTGCGAACGAAAGCGGTAAAAAGGATAATAACTAAATCTTCGATCCTGCCGTGCGGCGCAGAGCACAACGACGCGCCACTCCCGCTCTAGCGTCTCTCGCTGACGTCACAAGTTTCTCGGGGTGTTTCTATACCAACCCCACGCCTGATGACATAAAACCGTGTAATTAGCTATGTATGCCTCTTGTTCGTATTGGCCCACTGGTGGCGCGGTGGTGCACTTTAGAGGCATGGGAGAAAGAGGGATATTGCTCGTCGACGGGAATGAGAAGGATAAATGGAGAAGAGGACGAGGGAGGCTGGCTGGTTCGGGGATGAGAATCGGGGAGAGCGGAAAGGCGGTGAGAAGGGAGGAGCGAAGCGGAAAGGGGGGCGGTATGAAGTACCCGCTAATTAATACCCCTAATTGCACCAACCCCAGCCTACAGCCACCGCCAGGGCTGCACGTATACCGGGTATACTCGTTTTCAACGTTGAACGTGCGGCGGCTCATCCCACAGCAGTAAAGAACTATGCGGCATTCGTTTGTCTAGCTCGCGCGAACGCGGATAATCTAAACGAGTTGAAAAAGCGCCGTGAGAGGGGAACATTTTTTTAATTGTTTGACGTGCGTGTTACACACGGATTCGCATGACGAGGCGGCTACAATAGGCGCCATTTGCCTGACGTGACGTACATATATTTTTATGGCGGCTAACATTTCTTGCGAACGATGACACCTCAACCACCTGAAAGAACCAGATTATTCTGTATTATGTATTTTTATCTCCATTGCTTTTCGAAAATTGCGTTTAAAAGTTTTATGCGTGTCAGAGAACAAAGAATAGATTTAGGAATTTTTCTCTTTTATTTCAGAATTTAATGTATTTAGGTTCTTATCTACTCAGCACTATTCAGATTGTGAAATCAAAAGTATATACAATAAAAATTTTTGTAAAATATATTCAAATAGAAATATGTTTCTATAAAATAATATTTGCAATTGATAATAGACATGTCAAATACACTGGAAACTATCTTTTTGTTTCAGAACGAGCATTAAATCGCATTTATTATCATATATTAATAATTTGACAGTTGTCATAGCTGTGAACATAGCTTATTTTATTTTTGGTTATGCATAATTTCCAGATACATTAATTAATTAATTAATTATTAATATTAATTAACAGGACAAAAGGAGAGTTATATTTTACAAGTTGGTTTCATTGATTGTAAGTATTGTTTAATTAAAAGATAGTTTTATTTTAATAGATTTTACAAGAATTTTTATCGTACGTTTTTTTTTGTTTCTGATGTTACAATCTGAGATAGTAATGAATGAATAGAAACTTTAACGTCCGCCTTTTAGACATCAGAAAACAAAATTTGAATTAACAACAAAAATAAAACAGTACAATTTCCTTGCATTTATAATATATATCCACATTTAATGTTTGATTGATAATGTATAGAAATTAATATAGATAATGCAGTCGAATGAAAACAAACGAGAGACTTAACATCCAAATCTAAAATGACGAATTTTGAGTTCGTCCCAAAAAAACAAACTGATTATCAACCAACAATTTTTTAAATCCACACTAAGATTCAATAAATTTTAGAATTCTTCTAAATTTTTAATAAAGTATAATATATACGCTATAAAATTATTAGAAATTCTGTTCTGTGTTATGCAATTCTAATGATTTATTAAAACACAAGCAATTCAGAAGAAAAAAATGCATCGTAAGCTTTAGGACAAAATCGACATTAAATAAAAAAAAAAACGGTCGCAAGTGTGTTGGCGAAAATCGGCTCTTTCGAGGGCCTTGCGTTTAAGCGAAGCCGTAAATCGCGATGCCATATTTTCGCCGTTTCTGTTCGCACATAACCAAAGGCGATCCAAAGTTTCGTTGGCGCGCTGTACAAAGAAACGGCGAGAGGGCAAAAGGAAACGGAAGCGTGCTCGATGAAGCGGGTGTCATAGGATAAGGATAAGGAGAAGGGCCGGGCTGGTAGGTCCTTTCCCATATATCGACGGCGGCGTTAAGTTATAGCGCTATCCTGGCAACATGTCGCCGAGCTTGTTCGACAAACTTTTCAATGTCGACATATATTTCCCGCTCGCGCCCTTTTATGAGCTGTTGAGCCAGTCTTTCGCCGACAGTAAACCGATTCGACGAGATCGACCTTCGTTTCTCGTCTTTTTTTACGTGTATAAACTAAAAAATTCTAACGGATTTTTTCCTTTTCTCTTCCTGAAATATACATCAAAATCTGAAAATGATGATCATTGAATGTAAATAAGGCACTAAAAGAAAGCAACGTTTCTACGCTGTAAAAAAATGTATGTAAAATATTTAAATATATATATTATAATAATGGTATATAACAATAATAATATATAATATTATGTAAATAATAATGTGTAAAAATTACACGATTTATAATTAAGTGAAAATAAAATTGTATTTGTAGAAAAATTTACACCTCTAATTGTGTAAATATGGCTTTATATTACCTAAAAAATTACAATAAATCAGTTTTAAATTGATGATTTCTGATCAATTGTTGTTGCTCTTAGATATCGTTATATATTTCGACAGGGGGAGGGAGGAGGTAGAGAAACAGAGAGAGAGAGAGAGAGAGAGAGAGAAAGAGAGAGGAAAATTTGTTATAATAATAATAATATATTTTCTACTTTTTTATGTAAATGTACAAAATTTTATATTATATAACATAATGTAATAATATCATACATTGACGTTAGTTACAAAAAAGTAAAAATTATACGCAACTCACGAATTATATTACGTAAACACTTATATAAATTTAACTTATTCAATTATAAATTTACTTTTGTAAATTGTTTAATTATCATAAAGAAGCCTAATTTGATTTATTTTATTTTTATTCATAAGTTTCAACTTTATACGAATGAATTCGATATAAATAAAGTTTCGTCCGATAAGAATAAATTTAATTAAATAAGAGAATTCCTATATTGAGTCAAAGTGGATTTTAATGTTATCTTTTAAAAGTAAGATTACTAATCAGTATAATTTTACAAGAAATTCTTTTATGATTATATTATACATTCAAATTCGTTTTTCTTAGATTATCGCACTAAATTGTCCCGCATCTTCTCTTCGTCGTATTCCTCTTGCCCGTTTCATTCGGTTTATTCGATATCGTAAGAGCTCGCGATAGCCGACGAAATGCGACACGCATGCGAATTCGGTGCGTGAGGGATTTTAGATTATGGTAAACGCATTATGGAACGAACTGGTTAACGAGTGCGGTTAACCAGCTCGCCGGAACAGCTCGTGGGTGTCGTCCTCGGATATATACGGCCGGCACATTCACGCGGTAGTCCTGTCTGAACATATGTTGCCAGTTTCTGCCAGTTTCGGGGTCGTTTTCATCCGCCCTTTCATACGAGGAGCGGCGCGGCGCGGCCTCTTGCCGCCGCACATCACCCGCGTCGTTGCGTCGCTCGCGTCGTTCGATCGTTCAACGGCGACAGAAGTCGAGGTGTCTAACTACGAAAGTTCGCGCCTCGTTAACGTTATAGTGATTACGCACGTGCATCCAACGATTTCGATGCTCGCCGTCGTGCTGCGATGGGCGTTTCACACGAAGCTCGTGAACTCCCGACTCCGCGATCTACCGGTGATATCGATATTACCTTCGTTATATCACGCGACGAATAATGAAACGTTAACGAGATATTATTGCGAGTTAGTTATTATTAGAAATAACAGTCCGCGATCGCGAGACTCCCCGCCTTTCGCTGCTCTGCTACCCCATGAAGGCCAATCCCATAATCACGCGTTAACCCTCTGAAGTTGACGCCAAAATCTATAACAGTTCCTGATGCTAGGTCTGTAAGAACTCATTTAATTTATGTTACACTGCTAAATTTATAATACCAATTTATATCCGATTTGACTTATTTTTGGAGGATGCAGATCTATTTTTAAAATCTTACAGTTTTTCCTCGAGATTTATTAAGATTTATTATAATTCATTATTTCATTGTATTTTTTGCTTTAAAATATGATACTGTTTTAACATGACTATAGTAGCTTTCCCGTTTTCTGTAAAGGTTAATTATTTCTATAGGTCACCACTCTGCTCCTATTCAGTATGTCGTTAATTTAACTAAAACAATGGAATCATACAATTTAACTCAAGAAACGTATTAAATTGGACTTCAATTTAGTTTATTATTTACTAAGTGCATACATTAATATGGCTTATTTACTTTGAAACTAAGCAATTCAACCACAGAAATGGATTGATTTACATTTTGATATACATATTGAAGTTAAAAATAACAAAACGTTATTTAATCAAGGGATTGAGTTACCATTGTTTCTTTGATATCTAACAGTGTAATTGAAACACACATTAATTAATTTCAACGAATCAAAATGGTATAATTTGTAAAAAAAGAATGAATGCTAAGTATTTTAATGAGAATAATCCAAATTTGCAATTTGTTAACTAAAAGAAATTTATAAATTGTTTGACATTTTCGACAGAGATTTACAATTGAGAGAAAGAGTGCATCCAATAGATCTACCGTCAGCTCCGAAATATTAACTTTAAAGAACGTTGTCAATATTGCGAATATATTTACAGTATTACTATTGATATGTAAATTTTACGTTCAAGGAAATAGATCACTCTTAATTAATGTAAGTTTTCATATATTTCATACTTTTGATGCAAAATATTTATAATGGACTTTCATATATAAACACAAATAACCTAATTATTAATTCAAAAGAAAGAAATAATAAACACACTATCAAATTTAATTCTGAAATGGTACGGAGTATGTAATCCAATGTCTTCTTATAACATTATTATTAATAAAATATATAGCAACACAAAACTGCATTAAAAATTAAAATTACTTATTACGCACGCTTTTTGTTATAATATTATATCAGGAGATCCAAATTAACATACAATAGGTTGAGTTTTAGGAGTTGCATTATCAAAGGAATAAGAAACAAGGAACAAAGAATAAAAATTTGAACTTATCTAAAAATCATATACAGTGAAATACAGTTTTTTTTAATAGATTAAAATTTTTATTTTCTGTTTCCTATTTCTTATTCTTTGATAATGCGCTGCTTCCCTTAAAAACTTGTGCTTGCTTATCCTGCATGGCAAATCGGACCTCCTGATGATCACTAAAGGCTTAGCTTAACAATGATCTCGCTCATTTGCACGGTTTTGTTCTAAATTTAGATACACGAGTGTTCTAAAATTATATATGTTTACATTCCTTCTTTCTTTCTCTTCAAGTTTTTCCGTTTTTGTTTGTATCGATGTTGTCATAAACGCTGTAATTCCGTTACGAAGTACGCCCATGCAAACGTACGTATCGGAATACTTCCGCTCTTCACGGTGCGTATCACAAGCGCGCAATTATAGTCGCGATCGCGCAATGTCAGCCGCGTATGTGCTAATCACTCCGGTTGCGCGCCGGTCACCGCTAATTAATTGTACGCGGCCGTCGCGAATCAATTCCATTGTCGCTCGATAAAGAAGCATTCACCGTGCGAATATGTAATTACTAATCGATCTGCGCACGCTCTCCGCCGGCTTCGAGATTACCTCGAGCTCGATTTTACGTGAAAGTGGATTCGATTCGGGCGAGTTTCCGGCGTGGAAGCGAGCCAATGTAACTCCGCGCTGCGTATATTATTAACATGTAATTGAATGGCGCAAGCTTGAGACGCGTTGTAAGTACGCGCGCGTGCACGCAGTCCCACACACACACACACACACACGTACAGGCAGCATGTACACATCCACATACAAATACACGTACACATATACGTGCGCGCTATCCATTGTGCGAAGTTGCGTGAGTGCCGCAAGTTAATTAAGAGCCTCTAATGAACCAGCCGCGCCGCAAACGACGGCGCTCGCACAACGCTCGCGTCTCGATCGATTAATTAAAAATCTTGCACGACATCGCCGTCGCGAGACGCCGCGGCACAATCGAAGGGGGAGGGGGAGAGCTTCTCCCCTTTCCTCCTCATCGGCGCTCACGCCATCGTCGAAAATGCGACGGCGGCGTCGCTCCCGATATTTGCACGGTTTTCGTATCTTCGAGACCTCATCAGTAAACAGAAACGCTCATATCCTTGTGAAAACAATAATTACAAAGACAAAATCTTTGAGAGAATGAGATATAGGAATAAGCCCCGTAAAGGGAAGAATAATCATGAGGACGAGCCTTTCTCCTCCAGCAAATTATTTAACAAATTAAGCAAATTATTTAATACTTAGCCAGAAATTGGCTAATTTTTAATTTATCTGATAGTTTTTCTTTTCAGTTAATTTAGATTTGTACGTGGAGCTTTAGATTTTTTGTGACTTTTTGTAAATAATTATAATTAATTACAAGTAATTTTACTTTTGTGATGATAACTTTTCCTCGTAAAAAAACCCAAATTTACTTTGAATTGTGATTAGGTTAACTTCGATATGCAATTCTAGTTAATATAATCATGATTGCTAACTTCCTGCGTTTTATTATCTTGTCAGAAATCGATTGCCTATCAAAATTATAATATGTTCTCTAAACAAAGAATGTCATCAAGACTTTCATTTTTTTACATTACATATTTTGATAGGCAATCGATCTATGGCAAAGAAGGTGGCTGAAGACAAAGCATGAACTGCGCAATTCATAACGTATAATTAGTCAAAAAAAATAAATGAGATAGGACGCGAAAATGGCCAGTTTCTGTCCTTTTCTATTCAACAGTATAATGTTGTGAGAGAGAGAGAGAGAGAGAGAGAGAGAGAGAGAGAACTTGACTTCACGTTCTCTCTCTCATTTTTGTTTAATTATATTAAATATATTATTTAGATATGTGATTATTATTTAATGGCGCGATCCATGTTCTACGTTTTTGGATGACAATCATGAATATAATGCGATATATCGCGACATCTACCTTAATACGCGATTTCCGCGATACCTTAACCGCTATTTGCTCTGGAAGGTCCGTTCGGGCCGGGAGAGCTGTTCCCAAGCTAAAAAGATTAACTTCTATAATACTAATTAATTTTTTACTAAACCACCCTCGATTTTTTGTACCTACAACCATTTCTTGCTATTAGGCAATTATATTATTCGCAGTAATCGATGACGGCGAGGGGTTCACCTCGGTAAATCCCAGCTTCCCTCCGATTCTAATCCGGGGTAGCGGTAGAATTCCGGTTTATGTATTTTTTCTTTCTTATCTACGCGAATTACGTTTCCCGTGCACAATCCGCGATATTGATACGCAAAAGGATGCGGAGAGACCGTAATATATACCGTACGCGAGCGGTGAGATCGGGTGACTCGTCGCGTCATTTGGAAATTTGACGACGCGAGCAAACGAGGACAATTAAAATTTGAGCGCGTCGCCGGCGGCTACGGTGTTCGGTGATCGTTTAGGATATTGTAAACTGCTAGAGCGCGACGGGGTGAAGATAGTAGAGCGAGAGAGGCGGGAGGGAGGGTGTGCTGTGCGACGATAGAAGGGTGTGCTGCGGGGGTGCGCTGTCGCTGGATGGAGTTAAGCCGAGCCAAATGAAGTAAATAATCTGAATACCGCCCGTGCTAATTAGTTATATAAAGGGCCTCCTCGCAAGCTCGTGGCTAGGGAAGCTTATGCCGTTAATTAACATACCGAGCAAGAGTGCCAGGCGTGGCACTAGAGAGCCGGAACTTCACTTCGTGAAAGGGGGAGAGACGGGGGGGGAGGAAGCTCGAGAAACATTATCGGGACAACTTTGTCACCGCTTTCCTGCCGAGATCAAGCACGGCAGGCAAGAACCAAGGGGAATTTTGCATTTTGCGCCTGTGTTCTCTACTCCGAGGGGAAAACGCCGTGAGTACTCTTCGCGGGTAGGATCGCGAATCGCGAGCTTTCTTCCCATTCTAATTTCTGCATACTCTCATTGAGCTTGCAAAGCAGTCCGTATGTTTAAAAGGGAAGAAACGCGGGGTAAATCCTACGCGATTGCGCAAAGCTGATAGATCTTCAAGAGTTGAATCGAATTAACATACGCGGGAGAAAACGATGCGTAGATTATATCTATTATATTATATATAATTAGAGCTCTCACAAATTTACAGCTTAAATTCAAAACTTTAATCAAATATCTATACAATTTTTAATATTTATAAAAGAAAACAATGATTAATTCCATTATCTCTCTCTCTCTCTATATATATATATATATATATATTAAGAATAATGTAACGTATCCTGTGAAAGCTGAAAATGTTATATGTCGATAAATTATCAGATTAATAATACAAATTATCTGTAATATTAGTTGTTTAGTATATATAGATAATAATATATATAATATAATTTTAATATAAATATTTAATAGATATGTAGTATTATAATTATTCGATTATCACATCCGACAGTATAGTAGGATCTCACGTATAGTTTTCCACAGCAATCCGCTGAATAATTCTAAAAGTCCCATAAATACGTGCGACGATCTTCAAACGCGTTTTTCCAGGCACTGGTACACTATTCAGGATATATCTCGTAAAATGCGATTTATGCGACGTTCCAGACTGCAAGACGAGCGCGCGCTCGTTCGTGCCTTTTTTCTTCCGCCGCGGACAATTCGCAATGGCACCTAGGAATAGTATTTATGAATTTTTTAACGTTCGCGTTACGCGACAGCTCTCCAGCACCAAACCAGACGTTGTTTTTCCTCCCTCTTGTCCGCCCACCTGCAAATCTGCTTAAAGCTGCCACGGCTACCCTTTATCCGAAATGTAAGGCTGTAAATTTCGACGTTTCGTTTGTTTGAGCAACGGATTTTTTTCTGGCCGTGCTTCACGCTCACTGTCGCGCCGGAAATGAACGGCGTTTTTTTACGACGGCTTTTAAACAATTATCGCCTCTAATCTTCATTCCAAAACGTTGTGATATTTCTAAAAATTAGAATCATCGATAGTTTTAACGTCGAGATTCATGCTCAGAGATCGCGATGATAGAGAGTTACTACAATCAATTTAAAAACTCGCTCTTAATTTTACTATCAAAAAATTATTTTCTTTCTGAAGAATCGAAACGCGAGGAATTAATGCGAGATCTTACAATCCTGAAATAAACGTCAGTCACGAATTGCTTTATCCTTTTTTTAAAAAAGTATTGATCTGCATTATAGCGTTGTAAGTTCGATCATTTGTAAAAACTGAAGTCAAGTTGTAAAAGTTAATTTGTTTTCATTATTTTTAAATTCTTATTTATTATGTAAATAAAAAGAACTAATCTTTAGAAATGTAATGATTTTTGTTAAATACTGGAACATAGTGACAAATTTAAATCATTTAAATCTCATTTAATATAATTCTTTATTCTTAGTTGGTTGGGTTATATTCTTTATTCTTTGTTTACAGTAAATCACTTGAGTTTACTGAGAGGTTCTCAGAAATATAATTATTTTTTGTAAAAATATGACGTACAGTCCCTAGGTGATAACTGTGAGATAACAATTGTAACGCCATCAAGAAGATTTCACATTTGCGTAATTTAATTCTTTTCCCTTTTGCATATTAAGAAACAGCTTACAAAATTTTCGGAAGTTTCAGATTTTTTTTTTCCAGACATTAAATTTGTCTATCGAACAGCTACGCTAATCGAAGGTTTAATGGACATTAACTGTCTCGAGGGAGATCGATGGAATCACCGGGGTTGAATGAAACCTGTAAATGCAATTTTTTTATTCAGCGACGTCCGTTAGCGCTAACGATTGTTAAATCACTTCTACTTTTAACGAACCATTAAAAATTGGCGGATCGTCAATTTCGCATTCGTTAACGAGAATTTCGGGAAGGTCGGTGAAATAGCCATTAGTAACAAAAGTCTACATACGCCTCACGGAGGTATAAAAAAAGTGAGTTAAAAAATTGATGGAAAAAAATTATTTTTTTTTTTTTAGTTCCATGACTTTATCTCGTCATTTTGCAATGAATGTAATGATCTTCTAAATATCCATACTTGTCTATATTTTAGTAATTTATTTTTATCCTTTCGACAGTTCATACGCGTAGCGCTTCTCAAAGCTTCTTCCGAATTCTTCCGTGCAGCAAGTAGTGCGGGTCAATCTCGCATCCGCCGGTCGCAGGCCGGCCGGTGTGTGCAAGTCGCGAATCGCGCCTCCTTCTCTCGCTTTCTCCACGCGAGACTGTACGCCCGAAGCCTCCTCGGTAATCCTGAGTTATGGAGGATTATATCATCAATTTCGCCGACCAGGATCAGGTGCAGCGAGCACCATCGGCACAGCCAGGATATATCCGCGTATCTACACGAGACCTACAATCCCCGTTCTCCTCGTTCCCCGTTTCTCTACTCGTCGAGCACGTTAACCGCCACACACCATGCTCGGTATTTTCGCCGATTCTTTCGCAACACGTCTCTCAATGCTAGACGACTTAACGAGCGTGGATGTAAAAGTCACGTTATACCCGGCCTCGTGCTCGTCATGCCAAATTCGGGGCTCGCCGAATTGAATCGCTGATCGAAACACGCGGGCGATAATTTAGGTGGAACGTAGCGATTACCGATATTTGCAGCTGATAAAATGTGATATAATGTCGGCCGGCTGATAACGTAAATGGTTAATAAAGCATAACGAGGCGACGGGCACCGCTTATTAAAGCTCGACGCCGAGTGCCGCCCATGGAACGCACGTTACTGATTACCGGATTCAAATGCAGTTAATTGCATGGAAAAATTATGGGACGTAATTAGTATAATAAAGTGTTAATATATTAGTAAGACAGGCGACACTAAAACGTCAAAAATGATCGAGAGATTATTTAGAATTCTTTCACATAACATTGACGGTAACTTTCTCGAGTTTTTATTAATTTTTGAAATTGCAAAAATTGTTGAATACCGATGAAAAAAATCTATAATCCGACAGAAAACTATGACAGAGCGAGGGGTAGAAAGGATGGAACATCCGTCGCGTGCTTCTAAATATTTCGAGGGGTAGATAGGGCTGCCGATACTGAAAATATAAATCCGCTAATATATCGAGAGATTAGCGTTCGGACAGTAGCTCGATAGTCCATGGATCAGACCCAAAGCCAGCACCATCCCCTCTCCTCTTCTCGCTCCTAAAAAAATCCTTTCTCTCTCAAAAAGTTATTTTTTAGGCTTTACATTGATTGTATTTATTTAACTAAATTTCTTAAAGTATTGATAATTTATTAAGGAACAACGTTATGTTGCGATATATACGAACAATTCTAAATAAACATAATAAAAATAAGAAATTTTGAATT
>NW_011627135.1:2895852-2952326 GCF_000204515.1 Acromyrmex echinatior | reverse complement strand
CCATTTTTTAATATTAATATTTTTTGAGGAATAAACTCTCTTGTAGATTTATAAATATTTATATAAGATGTTTGTTGGCATTACTATATTAAATTGATTACTAAATTAATAAATGAATTATTAATATTCCAAAAATAAATATTATTAACCATAATACGTTGATGATCATTCTACCGTTATTTATCTCCTTTGTATGTGTACAATTAATCGATCTTGACATAAGCCCTACAATAAGAAGAGATATTAAAACATGAATAAATATCAAATATTAGCTAAATAAAAAAATTAAAAATAGGGTGTATGCATAATGGACAAATAAGACAGAAAATACTATATATATTATATCTTATTTGTATGCATAATGCGTTATGTTTAATTCCTATTCGTAACTTTTTTATTTCTCTAATATTTATTTCTGTTTTTAACCTGAAACTATAGAAATGTAGGTAATATAATTTTTCTCAAACTTTTTATAACGAGATTTACTTATAATGTTAGCCATAAAATGAGCCTTATAATATTAAGATTAATTTTTCTATAGCTTTAATTTAAATTGTTAATTATTTATGCATTATCATTTTGATATCTGCCAATTCGTGAAATATACATGCAATCTCTCCCTTCACGTATAACACGTGATCAACGAGTTCGAGCCGGTTCAGGGAAAGGGGGAGACAGGAGAGAGGGCGCCTAGGGTAGTGAGTTAAGGGGTGCGCGGTAGCGTCCATTTTTTCTCGTAACAATAATTTGTCGTTATCAAATAACGACGTTCGCGTACGTTGGGCTCGCCGTGCGGCTTTGCCAAATGTCGTCGATAAATGCCGACGAAATAAAATTTTACTGCCGAATAATATCCACGCGCGAGAGAGTTTGTCGCTATTGAATTCCCGGGCCGTTTCGCAGTGCGCTCCTGCGGTGCCACCGGAGCCGCCTATTCCACTTTTCGCGCCATTTTATCGCGCATATGTGCGGATTTCTACCGTAGATGCGACTCTTTGTCTTTTTTTTACCCACCACTTTCTCGTATCCTTTTATTTTTAAAAGTATAACGTCTCGTTTTTAATTTTATTTTATTACACTGATCGAAGAATCATAAGGCTAACGAAGAATTATCGGTAAATATTCGATGCTCTTAAATTCAGGAGATTGGAATAAATTGCGGCATATAAATTTTCTAAATGAAGCAATAAAGGGATAGAAAATAAAATCTTATGCACGAATTAGGGAAAATTTTTTTATAATCATGCATAATAAAAAAAAAGTGTAACGAGAACATAACGATACCGAACTATCTTAACAAAGGAATTACAGAGGGATACTGAGAGATTCTCTAAAAATATACGTTGAAGTAACACAGAAAAAACTATTCTTTTTGTTAAAGAATTTAAAATTTTGCTGGATACAGATCTGATAATTTTGTTGGACCATCAAAATATTTTTATTG
This sequence comes from Acromyrmex echinatior, assembly GCF_000204515.1. The sequence continues at coordinate 2,950,882 of NW_011627135.1, read as the reverse complement.
GAAATTCAAGACTGGAAGAATATTCAAAATTTTTTCAGCATTGTTCATCATGTTTTTTGCATAATTATTGTAATGTTCCAACAAAAATTATTTTGAGTTCTGTATCTTAAATTTGTCAGTAAAGTCTTTTTTCGAATAACTATAAATATGGTATATATGCAAAGTTATTTTTTCTTTATTTCTATAAATGTATTTATACACACAGATTCTACTGAAATATCTAAAAATTTAGATAGCTACAAATCTGAAAATAATTACTTTGGATTATCAAAATAATTATGTAGGAGATTCAATTAGGAAAGCATGTTAAAAAAATGCTGTTAAAGTTTTGATATTCTAGCAACCAGAATGATCATCCTAATAATTGTTTTTATAGTCCAAGAGAATTATTTTCAAATCCGAATTTAATCAAATTTTTAGATACTTCAACAAAATCGTTCTTTCCGTGTGTCAAATAAAAATCTCATGTCCACATTTTTTTCATTTTTACTCCGTCACTTACACTTTAATGAATATACTTTTAATTCAATCTTTTTCTTTGCGCCTAACTTGCCTGACTTTCTAAGTTGTATGCATCCCTATGCGTTTATTTCTTCAAGTTCAGTCATCCTTGTCTTCATAGATATTGTGCGCAGAATGGAGCGGTGGTACATAGTACACCAAGAATAATGTTAATGAAATACAGATACGATCTTCGTGCGGGGAACATTCGTCGTCAATGGCGAACTATTGTCCGTGCATCCGAGTCCTCCTGCATCCTTCTCTTGTCGGCATAGCTAAACGCGCGCGTTCGCCGGCATAATTTTAAGAAGTGCGCCGTTTCCCTTCCGACGAGAAGCACGACGCATTCGTCGAGCCGAGAGGATGGGAAATGACTGCGGAAATGGAAGACCAAAGTCGCGCGTGTATTGCGATGACGGGGTCAATAGTTTCGCCGACGCCGATTTGCACTGGGAATAGCGTCTGCTAAATAACGTGTAAACCACCGACTCCGCGGGCTCGATACGAGAAAGTTACCAACCCGCCACCCGCGCGATAAGGAATACGCGATACTCGCGAACTATGAAGATCGCGGCATTTAATGGCGCGAGTGTCATTGAGGGAGAAAATTTAAGCGTTCGCGAAAATAACGTGATCGATCTGACGACAAAACCAGCCAAATTGTCCACAGTTTTACGATTGGCGTCTTGTTCCGCATTTAGTTTATCAACAGAAATTTCAATTGAGGATAGAAAATATTGCGGCATTGATTCATCATAAATCTGTCTGAAATAACATATTTCGTCGCTGCAACAATAGAAATTGAACAATTGTGTCATTCGTGTCACGTCATTCTTCCAAAGGAAGGAGGTCAATAATTTCTCTCTCTTTTTGGGGATCAATAAGACCCTCTACAAATTTCTATTAAATAATTTATTTTGTATTATATGATTTAGGAATGTTAAAAATAATTATTATGTGAAAAAATTCTATCCCTAATTACTAGTTTAAATATATCGCTGTGATGATATCTAAGCTCTTTTTAGGACTAAATGAACTAATAAAATATCTTTGTTTTCATCATATACTGTTCTGCCATCATATTAACTTTACGTTAATATTATTTTAGACTATCTATCGTTTCCAAGGTAAAAGAATTTTGCAAAGTTTCCTGGAAAATTAAAATTATTAGCTTTAAAGAAGTTTATACGTACACCTATTGAAAATGTTATTAATTTGACCATTTTGACTTTCCGTTTCTCCGAAACTACACCTATGCTTAACTTAAATTTTTTTTTAGATTAATATCCCATCATATAGCATCATTTGACATACAATTCGATTCGAAATTCGAGGGCCGCAAGATACATAGATAAAAATTTCAAATTTTGGGGTCACTCTTTTTTTCTGCGATAAGAGTCTCGAGTCAATAGTCGCGTAAATTATTAATTATGCAAAATTAGCATTCGCGCGCGCGCCATTACATTCCGCCTGGATAATAAACGTCAAATCACGTAGCAACTCAACCTTCCGGTAGAGAGAAGTCGCTCTTCTCCCATCTCGAGAACGCAGTGACTCACTGACTGATTTTTTCAAAAGCAGTCTAATTAAGGGGTGGCTGACACAAAACGTTAATTAATGCACTCAAAAACCAAGTGCCATTAAAGGAAGAAAGTGGCATAGGGAAGTGGCGACGGCAGGGGTGGCCGAAGACTAGCGAGAGAGAAATTACCGGTGCGGCTGCCGTTTGTAAAGCACGAGCGAGACGTCGCGACGCCCGCGACGTTCCGAAGAGAGACGCCAACACCGTTTCAGGACGAGAGGTACCGAGAGGTAAGAGACAGGAGATAGGGATAGAGATTATATAGGGTGTCTCATTCTTTGTGCTGAAAGGAAAAAAACATGATGCTAATTCAATATTCCAAATTTTGATTCTGATGAATTAGATTTCGAGGTGCAGAAATAATAGGAATTTCAAACTAACATCGAACTTTCAGAATTATGAATCAATTGCGATCACAATATCGCATTTTCAGTTTAATCTTTTAGGCAAAGAAGTTTTTCTTAGAATCACATCGACCAGAGAAAAGATACGGATGCGCTGCACGAATGAAGCACTTTGCCATAAATCATTATTTCATTATTAATCTCTGTACAAAGTAAACGTAAATTAGTAATCTCGATAGATTATTTGCTTAAAATTTTACTTCACGATCATCTCAATCTTTGCATGCGTATGCGATCGCAACTAAAGGGATTTTAAATAGACTTGATTAAAATTTCAAGACTCAAGAGCATTATCAGAGTGTTTAATGTTGAAAACAGAATTTTTAATCAAATTTTCGAGAGAAGTCCCATTCGAAAATTCAGTCAAGGAATCTGCATTTGAGCGAAAACGGACAATTTTATGGAACACCCCGTGAATAAAGAAGATAGAGAGAAGGAAAGAGAAACAGAAAGAGACGGAGGAAAGGGCTTAAAAGTTGAAGCGAAAGCGCCAATAGACGCAACCCGCTCGCGAGCGGACGAAAGCAACCAACAGGCAATTCCTAACGGGTGGAAAGATATGCAAATGCGCGTGAGGGAGACCGCCGTGGGTAATGCCTGCCTACCTGGGCCGCGTAGCTGGGCGCAATAATCATTAAAAACTAAAATGCGTGTTCCTATCCCTCCGCTCTGCGTGCGAGCAAGGAGAGCGGAGCGGAGCGGAACGGAGCGGTGGGAAGAGGAGCTGGAGTGACGCGGAGTGCGTCGACCGAGGGACCAAACTTGGGTCGAGCTTAGGAAGTTGGAGCTCTCGGGGAGGAAAGCTCCCGTGCGCAGGGGCTTGGCGCTAATTTCGCAGTCGTGCGGCGAGGGTAACGCTCCGTATAGGATACCTCTGGGAGTGTCGTAGGTATGTACGTACGCATATACGTACCCATAAGAGCGAGAGATCGATTATGAATGTACGTCGTTAGGTGGTTTCTTCGGCGTCCTGTGCGTGCGACGTAATATAATACCGAGATAAACACAGGCTAAAGGGAAAAAATAATAGTTCAGATCTCATGATATTTTCCTGAAATGAATAAAATGATTATAAAGGGATTAGAAAAAGTAAACTATATGTGCGTTTTAGAGACGTTCTATCGTTTCTAGGACGTGTTTAAAAGTTATTTCTTTCAAACCTGGACATTAAGCTTGTTCATTTCAGTTGAACTTCTTGCATGACTCATCTTTTTTTCTTCGTATTAGAGAATAAAAAAGAAAATAGATGATTCTTAGTTATTAAAAGACCCAATTTAAATCAATTTCTTAAATTAAATTTTTTTTTTATTTTTAACTTTTAAAAGAGTATTATTTTTGTTTTTAACTTTTAAGTGTTATTATTATTATATTTTTAACTTAAAACTGTATTAATTTCATTCAAAATATGTTTGATTAAAAACTATATCTAATGAATCCATTTCTATGATTGATTAGTTTAGATAAAAGATAAACAGCGTTCATATTAATAGACTTAATATGATTACACTTAATAAATATCTAACAAATTATATAATTATTATATTTAATAAATAATAAACTAATCTCAAATTAATAAATTTCTTGAGTTAAACTATTTTAGTTAACGACATATCGAGTTGAAGCAGTAGCCTATCTGCAAGAATGATTAAAAATAACTCAAATTGATAATTATGCAGTGAGTTATATATTTAGCAGAGCTAAACAAGACGTTTGAAGGAGTTAAGACGCAATTGCTTGTTATAGAATGAATTAATTTTCTAATACTAATATATCTTTATCACGAAAATCGAAGAAGAACTTCAAGATTATAAATTGTATTTCTAAGTGCGACGTAGATCAAAGTTGATTTGCACTACAATTGTAACCGCATGATTCGAAATAGACGGATGAGGTGAAGTTGAGTTAGCTCAATGCCGAAATTAATAGAGGGAGAAACGGGAGTGAACGCTCTTCTAGCACTACGGAAGAACCATTAGCTCGATTAAATGATTAAACGGCGCTGTTAGCGATTTGCCACTAATTAGATCAACGAAAAGTATGCGACAACATGATTGCCTATTTAGCAAATGATTTTTCTATACATAACTTTTTTCTTTCGCGCGCTTTCCCGAATTTGTACCTCGTTTTCGCAGCCTTATTTTTTTCTAACTATTCCTTTAAAGAAGAATGAGCTCTCTATTAGCATGCCGTCAGCCGTAAGAAAGGGTTAAAAGCTCGGTAAAACTCGTGCGAGCGAGCGAGCGAGTGACGCCGAGCGAGCTCAGAGTTTCAGGATCGAAACACGGGAACGCATCGGCCGAGGCATTAAAGCGGCCAGCTCCCGGGGAACTTCATTTAAGAGTCCTTGTTTATAAACTGAAACAGGACGCGGCGGAATATAATTCCGCTTCTAATTACCCAGAGTGCTTTGCTTCTTTCACGGAAACCGGGCCGTCCCGCTCGCCGCCGGCCGTAGGACGGACCGGCAAAAGTTTCGTCCGGAGAAGGTCGACGATAATGAGAAAATTCGATCGCGCACTGGTCCAGATCGGACGATTGCACTGCGACCGACTCCATAAGTAAAAACCTAATAAATAGCCGGAAGAAGGACCGAGACATGAGCGCGGGGAACGAACTAGAGGAGCAAGAGAGAGAGAGAGAGAGAGAGGGGAGGGAGGGGAGAAAGAGATAGAAAGAAAAGAGAAAAGGGGGTGGTGCGCGGATAGAGGGGTGGAGAGTCTCTGATAATTAAGACCGTTAAAGAGAAAACGAGCGAGCGAGCGAGAGGCAAAGCGGCTGCTTTCTCGGTCGGTACAGTACATCCTTGCATCCTCGAGATAGCTAATTAATTTAATTACCGCCTTCGCCAGATTTACCTCCCGGCTTGCTGCTGTTCGCCGTCGTGCTGCACCGCACCGCGCCGACACCCGCCGTTCTCTGGTCGACGAGAGTGATTCACGTTTCACGGCTGTGGGATAACAATTCGCTCGAAACTCGCGCATCGTCAACCACCCTGGATGATTCGACTCAGTTATGACTCAGTTATGTACATATCAGGTGCCCCAGTGTCGCTAACAAAATTTGTATATAAAGCGAAATAAAAAATTATGGTAAATATTATATATTTTATTTCTTCACGCTAAAAGAATGCATTAACGTTCTTTATAAATTTTAAATTATATTTGTATAAAATAAGGCAAATGTCCCAATGACTGAACTAAAATAAAAAGGCATAATATAACAAGTTTTATATTATTATTGATTATCTATTAATTAGTGGCATTATAAAAGAAATTAATATCCTCAACTTTTTTATCGGTCATCGAAAAATACTTTCATATAAATTTAAAAAAAGAGCACTTAAGTTTTATTGAAATTTTATTGATGTATTACATCTATCTATTGTATCAGTAACTGTGAATTTCTAATAAAATATATTTTTAAATTTAACTTCCAGTTTCTTATAATTAATAATAAAAAACACTATATGTTTTGATAAATAGAATATTTTAACGATACAATTTAAACTTTGAAAATGTAGACATTATTGCTGCATTCGGTTTCGATACTGACTTATTACTTCTGTCTTTATTACTCATTATTTATGAATAATGTCTTGAAAAAGGATAGAATGGAGCTTACAGAATATAAGCATCAAAAATGAACACAGCCAAAGTCTTATATTGAGAAAAAAGTCTATTAAGTTTTAATAAAAATTTGTTTGAATATTTATTAAATGTAAATATATGTTTATTTAATAAGAGTCATCTATTTTATTTAACTATCACTTTTTATTTAATAAATATTTATTTATCGTAAGTAAATATAAATTTGGTATTATTCAAATATATATTTACTAAAATTTAGTATCTACATTTTTTCTCAATATACTCAAGTTTGTAAAAAAATGAATAAAAATATAACTGTACCTACGAAATTTGAGATGAATTTTTTTTGCAATAAACTGCAATTAGAATTATGTTTTTATTACTTATTTTAATACTAAATATTTAATTCTTCTTTTTGATCTGACATTTTTTACTATTAACAAGTACTTTTTTTTATCAATTACAAATATATATTTTTTGTAATTTTTCAATCATTAGACATATTCAGTCATTAGGATATAATTTAATTTACTTAATAAAGGCACTATTTAATTTGATGACGATTGTTCCTAAAAAATAAAAATATTTTTTACATTATGAAGAATATAAAACATATTTTAATTACGAGAAGAAAAGAATAACTTTGGAAGTTATTTTAAAAGTTATTTTATTCGATTTTTTGAAATACATAGAAAGACGCATATTCCCATTAAAATCTCGAGACCGATTTTTTCACTACGTTACCGCTGACAAAGTAAAAATGCAACCAAAGCATCCATGCCAAACATTGGTATTTCGAGTGAACGCCCATGGTGCGTATGAGATCATATAACGAACCGTAACGGTCTCGGTAGGACTGGCCCGTTAAATTTAATGTTTATCGACGATAGCGGCCGTAAAATTTAATTAATCTAAAACTGATTATGAGCAGCAGGATGGAAGGGGGAGGGAGGGGGAACGCTGATTCCATCGGCGGCGATCGGCCCATAAGCCCCACGGATGACCAACCATAACCCTTCGAGTACATTTTACTTCACTCCACGGACCTGACACGGCAGACGGCAGCCAGAATAACGATTTGATCCGTTCACTACCATCAAGAGGCCTATATCTATTTAATCTGTATGATCTTTATGCGGAACGATCTATAACGATTCTTGCATTATATATGTATTTACGTTCCTAGATTAATTATAATTTACAGAAATGTTTTCGAAATTCAAAAAATTGCGTGGCGCGATGATAAATCGAATCAAGTCGCCATCGTCTCGCCTTTTACTAATTCTGGCGACCTACCAGCCATAATGTCCCCAACATGCTCCCCTGGGTGACATGAAAGCGTTCCCTTTAACAACGACGAATCGAGCCGCAAGATAGGCGATAATCTTACCGCGATTACGCTAAGGAGACCGAATAATTACGTGCGGGCAATTCGATTTTAGGCTTCGTTCCCTTGATCACGATAAAATATCCCTGGTGTCTCGCCTCTCGTTGTCAACTAATAAATCCAGACTCTAGCAGTAACAACAATATCAGGGATTGGAAGTAACGCCGTTATTTTTATCGTTACTTTTTATAATAACAATTTGATAATAACGTTGCAATTTTTTATGACGTAACAATAACTAATTTAGAGCAAAGGTTTAGAAAACATTATTTTTGGAAAATATTTTGTGATCATCACGCGTTGTTTATTGAAAAAAGGTAACTCCTTACCTGTTAAAATAACGAGTAAAAGTAATAAATCGACACATTACAAGTATTTATATAATAAAGATTTTTATTTTTTTCAATAAAACGTATAATGGTCACAAGTTACTTCTTAAAAGTGATAATTATCTCAAGAAAGATTGTCTCAATCTTAGCTTTTAGTTAATTATTGTTATCATTACACGGAAAGAATTTTTTCTGAAAATGTGACAGTCGTGGGACAACATTGTATTTTGAAGACTTAATGTAAATCTCTCTCATTCATTAATAAAACTATAATAAAGTATAAAATAAGTTTGATCAATTTTACTGAAGTGCATAGTAAAAATCTTTAAAATATGTAATGCATCACAATTACCATATTTTCAGGGTAAATTTTGGAAGAAAATTCTTTCCGCACATAAAAAAATATCATCATATCGTTATTATAGAAAGTAATGGCAAAAGAAATGGTTTCCTATTATTTTTTTTAATCAATTCGCGTAATCGTTGTTGGAAAATTTGATAAAAAATAGGATTAAAATTAATTTTACAGAATAAAAATATTTTGTATTTGTGTTAAACACCGGTTAACAATTTAAAAAAATTTTTTAATATATCTGAGTGTTAATTTAACGTGATTGCGTCATTTGAATATTTTGTTAAATTGATATATTTATCATTTCTTAGCGTTAACATAAATAAATAAATGATATATTATAAAAATAATATATTTTAAAACATACATTTTTATAGATAAAATAAATGAATAAAACATATAAATTTATCTATTATATTTATTTATTATAAATGTTAATTTTATTGAAAAAATACTTCCACAAATTGCTTCCAAATTAAATATTATATTTTTTGTATTAATTTTTCATATAATATTTGTGTTATTTTCTAATACAATATATTAATTTTGTGTTAAATTAATATAAAAAGAGTAGACCATTTGAGACACGTAAAATGTGCTACATTTAATATTTTTTCAACTGTATATAATACTTTCGATATCTACGTGGATTTATTAGAACAGAGCTGAAATTTCCAAAGCTGAAATTTCCAAGCCGTCTCCATAAATTCGATCATTTTCTCGAACTGACAAGGCACATTTCACGTGACTAACTCTTGCCGACTAGATGCGAAAAACTTGGTAAAAACGCCGGCACGTAGCGGGTGTTAAAATTAACGACGCAGTAACAAAGTATTGTAAGACTCGATGCCACGTGCTTTCGTGCCGTACGCGTAGTTTCAACCAGACCGAAACCCGACGTAAAGGACGATGTTATATTGCCGAGCCGCATCGCGGTGATCGAAATCAAATGTTTCCAAGTAGCCGGAGCCGTGAACGCGAGCAGAAAATCTACGAGTGGTAGGAACTCGAAGTGAATAGACGCGGCGGGAATCGCGGTGCTTCGAATCTGACGGGCTCGTAAGCCGTTTGCCCTTATCGCCCATCGTCCGTTAAGAGCCCTTGGGTACACCAGAGGGATACGTATGCCTCGTAGAAGACAGAGGAAACGAGGTATTCCAAGATCGTTAAGAGCACGAACTGCAAGAAACAGCGAAACGTGCATTCGTGTGAGATAGCTATAGTTCGAAAGCCGAAGAGAACCACGTTTCTGAAAATTATACGGAAAGAATAATTTTCTTGAAGTACTTAAAAATTTAACTAGATCTGTGAAAATAATTTTGTTGGACTATCTAATTACGTAGGAAACTCAAGCATGATGAGCTGCAAAAAAATATTGATACTAGCAATTCAGAGAGTACATAAACATTGATAAATTTTTACTTTTCTCATATTAATCTGAGAAAAATCATTTGGAAGGTTCTTATATCTCATCACGAGAAAATGTGAATTGTTATAAAATATTGTTTTGTATGAATATCGTTTAACATATTTTTTTTCTTTTTTATTAATTATTCTTCACGAACTTTTAAATATGCAATTCAGTAAAAATGTACAATAAAACAACGTTACGTTAATTAAAATTTTTATTTTTTAGAAATAATGCCATAATATATTGTTAATAATAGTGATTTTAATTGGGGTATATATATATATATATATAAACATCCCCACAACGACAGGTGTCGTTTACGTAAAAAAAAAATTAGACGATTATTCCCGAGTTAAATTGATTTAATAGAGTGTTCTTACATTATAATATCTTTTACGCTGATTTCAAATCCGTTTGCCTTTTAGGAGAGCAAGCCTTTTTGAAAAACATGCATTTCAAAATTCTATTTCTGCTTAAATGTAAATTAATAGATATTGAATTTAATATGCTTTTTTACTCATTCCAAAAGATTAGAAAATAAATAATTTTAATTAAAAAGTTATCCATACAATGAATTGCTGTTAATAAAATATATGTTTTTAAAAAGAAATATGTCGGTTTCAAAAAATTTAAGCCCACAAGATTAATAAATTTCGATTTTCAGAATTTCCAGAGTTTGCATAAAAGTACATAAGATCATTTAGTCAAAATTATCCACTTAACAAAAGCATTGTCTATCAATGTAATTATTTTGATCTTTTAACAAAAAATATTTTCAGATCTGTATTTATAACTAAATATTAATTTTAGATACTTTAGCAAACTATTCTTTCCGTGTAGTAGCATAGATGATGATTACTTCCACGATTTAGGATCGATTTCATCGTCCTGGTTGGAACACTTTATTATATTTTTGCGACGAGTGATATAGATAATTTGTATGGTGCGACGGAAATCAAGATGATTGTATCTCAATTCGCTAATACGCGACGCATTAAACTTGAGTAAGTGCGGATATACATTTGCGATAAAACGGCAACCAGTAGACGAGGAGAGAAAGGAGCGAGGAAAAAAATATTCGAGGAAATGGCGATGTGGGAAGGAGTGGAAAATGCGGCGAAAATCTCGAAGCAGGTGACAGTGAAAAAGTTCGAGCGACCATTTGGATCGTAATACGCGGTAATGCCGGTACTTAGCGGAGTATAAATAAGCGTTAAATCCGTGCTTAGGAGCCTTAATCTGTATTTTTTTCCCCGAGATGCTTGCCAGAATATATTATCACTCGGGGGACCTTATCGCGGATGGCGATAATGGCGCTAACATATATATATGTACTTGAATAAATATAGCGATGGGAACTTCTTAAAGGAATAGACAAGGAGCGAAGTCCTTTTCTTGTGGAAAATCTCCCTCTTCCGGCGTATCCATTCTATCGAGCCTAATACGAGAGCTTTCGTAAACAGTATTAATGTCCCGCCAGAGCATCTGGCATCATTCTTATTCTCTAATAGAGACGCATTTCTTCCAAAGCAGAAAAAATACCTTTCGAAAATTAAAAGCTATAAAAAGACTCGAAATCACGGATGTGAATATGATAGAGAAGTAACATATAATATCTTTCTTTGTTTCCAAATTGTTTAGAAATTATAATTTCTAATATGATATGCATATGCTTTGAAGAGAATTTTAGAAATTTTGAGAAATTTTAGGAAATTTTAGGAAATTTAGATAATGCTACTTCCATGCTAATTATATTCTTTTGCTATTTTGACATTAAAGTTGTTACAATATTTTTGCTTATACATACATATGAGCATAGTTAATTTAAGAATAATTTTTTTCTGTCTGTTTATATTTTTAGATACATCAAATATTGTTAATGATACTTCGACGAGATGCGCTTTACGTATAGATTTAAGTTCGAAACATGGTACGGGAGATGACCCATGTTGCTAACGACCGTCACCAGACCAGGGTTGTTAACTGCTACTGGGTTCGGTCGTCTTGGTTGATGTGGTGTCTCTTCCACGTGGAAACGAGAGTGGGTGAGAGGGTGGAAAAGAGCCACCCGGTCGGAGGCTGTCGGGAGAGGAATGGCTAAGCTATTCGGAACAATGTCTTGTTAGGCGGTTTGCTTTGAGGTAATCGCCGGGAAGACCCCGGCAGTCGTTAGACTTTCCCTCGCGGACCTGTTTGTTTCGCGGATAATTGCCCACCGATACTCGACTCTAGTCCCTCGTAAAATCCGTGAATGGTCCTCCCCTTTCGCCGTCTTCGGGGGGTTGAAGGAACAGTGACGAATGGACGGATGAGGAAGCAGAGCGAGGGAGAACGATGAACGCAAACTACCATTCACTTACAGACAATAAAATCTGCGGCAGGAAGTTAGAACGGTTTTCGTGTCGCAATTATCTGATGAAATAGAAATATCTAATATCTAAAGAAAACGCATTAAAAAAAAGAGAGACAAAGAAACTTAAAAATGTTTTAAAGTATCTGTGGAATATTTCTCATTTCTTGTGATATTTAAATATTATTATCAATATTATTCAATATTTGTTAAAAGGATTTTTAATATAGAAAACAATAAAATAAATAAATCAGTTTTGGATAAAAATGAATTTAATCCTTAATTTTGAATCTTTATTTTATTTTTATTTTTATGGTTTCGCTATAGAGAATTGCACTCAAAAACAGAAAACTTTTAAATGATTTTAAGGCCTGTAGAAGCACCCATTTACACATCATAATATCAAATACCCCGGTTTTCGAGTGAACTCGATGGGTCTCGAGAACTTCCGTCGAGAGACCATTACGAAGCAGCATAAATACTCGGTCGCCAGACTTCAGCGCTTAAGTGGCGAGACAGTTAGCACCGTCGAGACTATTAATACGCATCGGTAGATCGTTAGTCCGTATATATTCCCGAAGGTAATATTCTTAGTTTGTCTCGCCGGCCCATATCCTCGCGCGTGAAATCCTCCGCAGCAGCCACCAAACGGTTATCCTCGCTGCGGTAAAGCTCCTACCCTGCGAATGGTACTTGGTAATACGATAAACGAGACTTCGGAGATTTGGAGTAAGGAAGTTAGTCTTAACGTCCCTCCTTCCTGCTTATGCATGATTATTCGATCGACATGTTAACTCTTTTCAAAGGTATACAAATGAACAGTAAAATTTTAATTCTCAGTTAATTATCTATCTCTCATGTTAAGTTCAAATTCAGACAGATATTTATATTTTTAATATGATTTTAACCGCACATTCTTATTTCTTTCATATTATATGTACAAATTTTATTTTCTTTTAATCCTCTGAACCTGACGTATAACATTATTATTGCTAGATATGTAAGATTCATTTAATTTATTTAATTAAATCCACTAATTAATTTCAGGGAACCATGATGAAAAAGATTAGGACACAATAGATTTGTCACGGATTTTCTCCTTTAACATGATAAATTTATATAAAAAATAAATGCCCAAGTGTTTTGTTGAATTGGACTTGCAAATAGTATTTTTTAAAAATAAAAGAATTGTGAATTAATTATATAGAAAATTGAATTTCGATGAAATAAATTAGTTTTCACATAATGTAGCTTATATAATGTGGTGATCAAAAGATATTATAGACACAAAATTCAATAATAGCTTTTTAACTGATTATGGTGCCAAAGGTGTTCTGTACGTGACCACATGTTTTATACATAGTTCAAAAACCACGCAATGAGCCTTCTATGATATTTTTAACAAAGGTTTGTAAAGTTGGCAAATGAAAGTTAATAAGATACGACGCGATATTTCATGCGCAAAAAATTAAAAAGTAGTAAATTTTTTTCCCGTGATTCAATTTATGTATAATAAATCATATTTAATTTAATGTTAAAATCTTGAACGTTTCAATTGCATTTCAGACCATCTTCAGCGAAATACAAAAAAGGAAATCCTCCACACTTTCAAGTACAGTATATACAGAGAGCTAATCAAGACTCAATGTCAGTCAAGATTCGAACGAAGATGCAAATGCCTATGAATTTTTTTAATCAACAATTAGGAATTGTATAAAAAAAATACGATATTTTTTGTTCACATTATAAGTTATATTATAGTTGTGAAAATTAACTCATTTCATTCAGATCCAATATTTTCTGTATAATTATATATGGTATCCTTTCACACACATATGATAAAAAATACTATAATATTTACAAAATTCATTCAAAACGCACGACATAACTTATTTTCGATTTAGTTATTGAAGGAGATGAAATCCGTGACGATTCAATTGTATCCTTTTCTTATAAGTATAAAATAATAATCCAAATTTTTGTAACTAACACAAAAAAAATTGAATTATTTGACATTGTTGATAAAGCTTTATAATTGGAGGTAGGTCTAATAGATTCACCGTCAACTTCAGAAAGTTAAACAAAAGACTGATAAAACTATAAAATTTGAAATTTCCCATCAATAAAATTATAACATTTCAAGAAACTAAAATCGAATAGAAGGCGAACGCAATTTTAAATTTATTTTACTTTAGCAATTATTTGTAGCTTATTTATATGCAAACTCGAGGTTGAATTTTCCGAATCGAATTCACGTTTGGATTTAGCTCGAAAATATTTTACAATAGGTCTGAGACGACCTGTGTAACATAACCAATAAATGATATGACGAAAATGTTGGACAATTACAATATACATTTATAGGCTTACGCGATCGAAGCTCGCATAATTATAATTTTCTACCAGTGCGCGCGCGCTCGCGGAAATCCGGCAAACGGAATATTACAAGCATCGAGCATGTACAATTCGGACTTCATCACTGATTTATGTAACCGCGATATAACGATGCTATTATATCGGACATAGAAACGCATCGTTGCATTGATTATCAGGAAATAGTATGCAACAATTTAATATGTACATCGTTCAATCAGTCTCTCTCGCATGCGCAACAATTATTTCCACATTATTCTACATCGTATATCCTATTGTGTTCTATCTATCTAAGTCTGCACATATGTCCGATGGATTAACTATAGCTGCACTGCCATGATCGACATAAACATATATAATAAACATGTTTATTAAACCTTTGATGTATTATTAATTTTCACCTTACACGATAATACCGTACAATGCAATTGGATAATTATCAAATGTTTCACATCATTTCAAATCTCGGTATATTGATATCTGCAGAATTGTAGAGTAAAATTGTAGAATAAAATAAATGCATTTAACGAACGCGGGAAGGGCTTCTTGCATTATTTTCTCTACTCCTCTGAGAAAGTTGAGAGAAACGTTAAATTGCGAAGTTATATCGGAGCCGCGATCGATCTTCACGATGTGCTCCCAAAATAAAATCTCGCCTGCGATCTGCGTCACGAGCTGTGGTGGACGAAATCAGGACGCGAAAAACGAGATTCCATAAATAATTTGGCGGCGCAGGCGTCGGACGTCACGGTGCGGAAAACGAAGGATAGCCGATATCGAAGGGCGAAAGGCGTGAACCTAGATCGGAGATCCCGTGTCTGGGATAAGAGAGCGTGAGAGAGAAGGACGACAGACGGCCATTAATAAAGCGCGAAATCCAACGGTCATGCGCCAATCAGCGATCGTGACAGTAGTCACGACGTAACAAGTATTTCCCATCAGCGCATTCCGCATGCAAGGTCGCTATCCCGGATCGCAAAACGACCTCTTCTACGTTGATTAGCGATACGCGCAGCCCCGTCCTCTTTCCGATCTCGCGGCGGGATTAATCGGGCCGAGTGCCAACAATCGAAGCTGTTGCAGGCCCTACGAAAACGTGTATTTGTATTGTGCAATATGATCCAAAACGATCATATTTTTCACCATTGTATCCTTTTAATAATAATTCTTTACAGAAATATATATCACTTTGATATTGAAAGAAAGTAATTAATCACTTGTTTTTCGTTTTAAGTATTGAAAATACTGTTGTTTGGTACTTTTATTAGGTGTTGGAATTAATTCGTAGCGTTTTTAAATGAAAGAATGTTATTTATTTCACATGAGCATTAAAAAATACATTAATGAAAGTACTTCCCATCACTTGTAAAACGCTACGAATTAATTCCAACACCTAATAATATTTCATAAGTATGTAATTAATTGCTGTCTTTCAGTAGTAAATTGGCCAGTATTACGTTTCTGTAAAGAATGATTTTTGCTTATCAAACATATTACAATTCGTTCATCATGCTTTTTCATTTTTTAATATTATAATTCTATAATAATTTTGATATTATAATCTTTGTAATTAGGTAAGTTAAAATTATATTTATAAATCCTTGGAATTAAATTAAGAGTATACTCACTTCACTTACATATTTCTTTTCTTATTTAAAATTCTATTTCTGATCATTGATTACTGGAAAGAATTCGAAGAAAGACCTATATTCTGTAACTCTTCCCAATAATATCGGTATCATTACATTGTCGTAGTGCAAGTTTTATACATATAAAAAAATTGACAATATAACGATACTAACATTATTGTTTTGTTAAGAGTTACAGAACAAATGCTTCGATATTTTCATTGAGAAAAAATTAATATCATATCGACCAATTGAGACTTAAAATAATGAAACATTTGATAATTATTCAATTGCATTGTGCAGTGCTATCGTATATGAAAATTGAAAATATATTAAAAGATTAATAAATATATTTATTATGTATGTTTATATCGATCATGACAGTTATAGTCAGTCCCTCGGCATATATTGGCATATGTAAACTTATAATAAAAAGGATTTTTGAAATATGATTTTATGAAATACTTTTAGGACTGTATAGTACCTTTTTAAATAAGAAAGTAATTAAATTAATTAATTAAAGTAATTAAATTAATATGCTTTATTTTACGTTGAAAAATGATGAAATAATGTATTATCACTTTGTAAAGAATTAAAACGTAATGTATATATAATTTTAATACCGTCTACGTCGAAGGAAGTGAATTTAGAGATATATCGCGACACAATTAAAATTAAAATACCGCAGACGTATCGACCTGAATCCACCTCGCAAGGTACATTTACCTCGTACTGTTCGGTTCTTTGGGAAAAGGTCACCAGACAAGCGTTTCGCGACGAGAAAATGACGATCAAATAGCCCTCGTAGAATCTCCTTTCCGAAATTCCCCTCATAAACTTCGCTACCCACTCCTCTCTATGCTATCGTCATATCGCTATTCACTACCAGCCCCTCTAGCACTCCCGATTTTCCCCGCGTGCCAACGCACGTTTGTGTGCACACACGTGACAACACCACGACATACCCTAAATATCGAAGTAGATTTCCTGCGCCTTGATATGATTAATGCTTTACTCTCAGAAGATAAAAAGTGATCGAGAGAAGAGAAGGCGAGAGGGGAGAAAACGATGGAACGAGAAGATCCAGCCAAGAAAGTGGGGTAGAAAAAGTAAACAATGGGAGAACAGACGAGATCGCGATGGGAGATTAGCTGCAAAATGAAGAACATGGAAGAACATTAATTTATAATATATCAAAAATTTTTTTAATTATCGCCTATAAAATGAAACAATTTTAACCGTATATTTGCAATTTTTTCCTTAGAATTTGTTTATTCCATCAATTTGTTTATTCAATCGTACAAAGAAAGAATGGTTTTGCGCTAAAATATCTAAAATTTTAGTTAAATACAGATTTGAAAATAATTTGATTGACTATCAAAATAATTATGTAGGATGGGTAAACTGATTGCTTGAATATCAAAATATTTTATAACATTGTTCATCGTGCTTGAGCTTTCTACATAAATATTTTGATCTCAACAAAATATTTTCAGAACTGTATCTAACTAAGTTTTTAGATAGATATTTCAACAAATTTTCAGCGTTCTTTTCGAATACAATATCTAATTCCGAAGACTATAACGTGTAATGCCTTTTGAATTCATCTTCAGGGATAAGAGACATGAGAAATAAAAAAAAATGTCAGTGAAAAACGAAAGAAAGGAAGGTAAGGCGAAGGAAAGAATGAAGGAAGAGGAAGAATCATCGGCGAGGGTTACGGGGGTGTGCAAAGAGGGTAGGGTGCGAGGAAGAACTGCAAGAGCACGATGGAAGGGAATCGTTTGCGGGGGCCGCCAGTGGTCGGCCGTCGTACGCTGCAAATCCCCGTCAACCGCATTCAATTACGATGTTATCGCGAATACAGATGACGGTTATTTCCTTCGGTACACCCTATACATAACGCGCAGCCCTACGGCGTCGACTCCCGCGCCCAAACCGAAGGCCGTAGAGGCTCTCTCTGTCTGTGTATAGCTCTTACGTACTAACGACCAAACCGTGTGATTGTTTCAGGATGTTTCAGAACACGGTCCCTGAAACTCGATTTTCGCCGACGATATTAAGCGATTCCCTCACTTCCTATCTCGATCCGCTCTTGAACGTTCATCTCAAATGAAATCGTTAATTCTTTTTAGAATTTTTTTTTAAATTAAAAAAATATTATGACCAAGTCGAATCGAGATAAGTAGACATTTTATTACAAAAGTTCTGTTTACGTTAATGAAAAGAGATGAATCTTGATTTATCTCTTCAATTTATTTTGAAGGCTTGATTTCCGAAAAACTGTTGATTGCATCTTAAATACAGTTTAATCTTTAGAGAATCTATTTTTTTTTAAATTTTATAATTTTTTCTTAAGTAAGATTTGTAATCATTCATTGTTTCATTTTATTTCTTGTTTCAAAAATATGACATTCTCTTTCTTCAGCGCCGCATAGTGGTTTTCTCCTGTAAAGATCAATAAACTTTTATAATATCGTATTAGCAAAATACTTTTTATTTTTATATTATACTCAGAGAAAAACATAACTATACAAGTTTTAGTAGTAACTATACAAGTTTTATATCAGAATTAATGTACACCGTTGAATAAACTATTTTATAATTATTACTATAAAATATTTGGTTCAACTACACACACACACACACACACACACACGCGCGCGCGCGCGCGCGCACACAAACACAAATACGTGGGTTAGCAACAAGTAATCCAAATATACATCATCTTGATTTTTAAGAACAATATTAAGATTCACTTATTATAATTAATTCTATATAATATAAAATTTGTATAGTCGTTATCTATATAGTTGCTAGCATTATTTTTCTTTGAGTGTATTTATATGTTTCTCTTATATTTCATATTTTACTGTTTACACCTAATAAACCCCAGAACAGTTTGGCAATTATCATGTTACTTCGACAATGCGCTTTCGAATTCCGATTCGATGAATTCGCCTTAGAAGTTCTTGAATTCAGTGTTAGCCGCTTAATGTTTTCAAGACGATAAAACTTGAAATATGACTCTCGGTTGCAACCCGAATCTCATTCATCCGCACTATGAGAGTATGTGCGGATCATAGACGAAATGCATCCTCGCGTACATCCCGTTGCAATCGTTTCCGAGAAAATCTCCATAAACTCATGAGATACTTGACATTCTTCTTCATTATCTACATTGTATTCGAAACGACGAGCGTCTTTAGCAGAAGAATGTCGATACGAGAGGAACGCCAGCAGAGATGCCTTGAACAGGGAAAAATGGACCAAGTAGATTAATTGGAACCTTCCATCTTTCCACTTTTTTTTACTCTCTCTCTCTCTCTCGTCGAAACAAACACGTGCTAGAAGGAGACAAGTAATGAAAGAGAGATGAGAGAAGTGCAGAGGGACAAGGGCGACGGAACGACGGGATGGCCCGGGGGCGAGTTTTTTGCCGAACACATAATGCATAGCGAAGGATGACACCCTTATCTCGTGATCTTTAATTCCGTGAGTCGCCGCGAGGGGGTTGCCGCCGCGTCGTCATTTGTCGGTGGCACTGCGACGGAATCGGGGGATGGACGAGGGGGGAGAGGGGGTAGAAAGAGAAAGGATGGGGCCCGCCGGTCGGGCGGATAAAACCGCCACCGCTGTTAACATCACTGTCGGATACGAGAAGGGAGAGGGGATTGGAAATTGCCTTGGCTGATTTCATTTCGGGCCAGATTATTTTAAGGGGTTCCGTTCTCCCTTTCGTTCCTAGTCTCGCACCGCCCTTGGGCCCCCCCTTGCGTCGCCGCCGCCCTCGTCTGCCTTCGACGTGATTAATGCGACTCTGGACGTGAACGCTGACGATGGTGTTGGTGCTGGCACCAACTGTAGTGGCAGCGGTGGTTTGAGGGTTGAGATGACGAGTCGCGGCTACTCGCGCGACGTCGGATTAATTCGCTCGAACACGCACCGGAAGCGAGCCGAGATTGTTAACCCCTTCCGGCCCAAACGCATTAAAGGTGGATATTATTTTTGATAGCATCTTCGCCGATGAATAGCGTGGAGAGTACGAATTAAAACAACTTCTGAGCCGTTCCCATAAAAATTAATTAAAGTCAACTGAGTCTCCTAGTGCTATCTTTGAATTGCATCACATAATTTATTATGTTGTAGAGTTTATTAACCCGAGAAAGTATGATTTTCAACTGAAAAAAAAAATCAATAGCATTACGTGCCCAATGTAATTCCACCATATATATATTGTTAGATATCAAAAGAACAATGGTAACTCAATTCCTTAAGTTAAATAACATTTATTCTTTTTAATTTCCATGTGTCAAAATATAAATCAAACTAGTTCTGCGGTTAGTTTTAAAGTAAACAACGTCTGTACTGACGTATGCACTTAGTAAATAATAAACAAAAATTAAATCAAATTTAATATATTTAAATTAAATTGTTTAATTCCATTGTTTTAATTAAATTAACGATATATTAAATAGAAGCAATGGCGATTTATGGAAATTGTTAAAAATAATTCAAATTTACAGAAATCTAATACTGGTCACTGTAAGACAATAATTATTTATTAATTATTTATTTTAAGTATTAAAAGCACTGATGTTCTCTAATATTTCAAAAATAGAAATTAATTACTATCTTTCATTAATAAATTGGTTAGCATTAGATTTCTAAGGTGGATATAATTTAACATTTAATGCGAGTTTAACAGTGTGCATACAGACGCGTTCTTTCTACTAGGTGGGGTGAAAAGTAACCTCCTTGGGAATGAAAAAAATTTTTTTCTTATGCAGAATCTCGCCCAAAATATGGCGTGTTCGCTCAGTACTAATCTTTGTAGCATCTGCTAGCTCGCGCTCCTTCCCTTTCCGCTCCGCCAACACCATTTCATGTATTTTTTTGACATTTTCCTCGGTAACCGCATCGGAGGGCCTGCCGCTGCGGACTTCATCGGTAGTGGAGTTGCGGCCACCACGAAACTCTCGAAACCAATATTTGACGGTGTAATCTGACGGAGTATTAGCCACATAATATGTATCCAACTTTTCTTTTGTTTTCTTCGCCGTTTTGCCTCTCAAAAAATAATGTTTTATGAGAGAACGAAAATCGTTTTCGCAAACACGTCAACAACAATCAGCTCTCAAAACAAAACTAAGGGCAGTATAGCACTGCCACTTGGCATGTCTGCCTAAATATGAACGGACTACAAGGCACCATAAACTTTTTTGCAGTAGTGGCGCATTCTGGCGGTCAAGGAGATTACTTTTCACCCCATCTCAATGCTTCAGGGAAAGTCCCGGAACGTTAAACAAATAACAATTCATTACCATCTCTCTTCAATTGTAAAACTAGTAAAATCCATCAAACAAAGCGATTTCATGATTTGGGTTGTCATAAGCTTTAACCGAACAATTAATTGCAATACATTTATTAGACCGAACGACAGTTTTTCTTTTTTTTTTTTTTATAGCGAACAACGGATGTAACGGCATGACGCGACCGATTGCGGGTCACTCGGCGCGCAATTCTAAAAATGAAACAGCCCATCGAGCGAAACGACCTCGTAACGCAATCGCGGCAGCATAAGTTTTCAGTTATGAGTTCGCTTCCGCGTCGTAACGGAGCCGCCCGGCGTTTTCGGAGGCGCGTATCCGCGAGTTTTAAGGAGTTCTACGTCCCATTATAAAGTCTTCACCGCGCATAATACCATTCGGCTCTGCGGGCTGGCGGGCATTAGGGAAATCGCGTTTCCACCCTTCTCGTATTAGCTTGGCGCCACGAGAAAGAGAGCCGGCTACCGTTTCTCCTCCTTCAACTCCCTTCGTTCCCGCCATACTGCGTTCACGCGTTGAATGCGACCTTCGATCGGATTTGGTGAACTTCCACACGCCGGGACTTACCTCGATTTCGACTCCTCATGGCACCGCAAAAAGACAGATTGTCGGATGGGGAGTGGAACGAAGAAGCTGGAACAGAGGAGAGGGTGATGACGAAGGTGGAAGAGGCAACGTCCCAGATGTGGAACGCGCATAGGATCTGCCGGTACGTTGGAGATGAAGTCGTAGATCCTCTCGACTGGAAATGAAAAACGCTCTTGGAATACACCAGGTTGTATTTATAAGAATGTTATATTTTCTCGGTAGTAATGGGAACTGCCTTCCCCCCTCGCGGGGATTAGGCAGTCGTTAATATTATTAATAGAGCCCTAGGTAAGTGATATTATATACAGATGGATAAAAAATGAAAGTGTCGTCCCCTGTCTCTTCTCTGTCCTACGTAAGGAGACAGTCCTCTGTCCTCTTCGCCCCGTACTGCTTGCCTCCTGTCGTCCGACCTGTTTCCCTCCGCCGTGTCGCAGGACTTTGTACTAACACGATGCGACAGTCGTCGGGTTCGATCCGTTGTTCTTCGAATTTATAAATGTTCGATGTAAACTAATTTCCCGTTACGCGTTCTTTCTCTCGGATTTTGCGACCTTGTCAAATTACAAGTGAATATCGCTTCATTCGAATTTAGATAGCAACTTTAATTGTTATTTTAATAACTGTAATGATCATTCTCTATCCCCTTCAGTATAAAAAAGATTAAGGCTCATTTTTATCAAAGTAGATTAACTTTACCTAACCCTTTAATTTATTCTTTATCTTTTTCTAATTCTTGCAGGGAGAGCCAAATAGTATACACACGGATTTCGTCTAATTTTAAATATGTTTTAAAACTTACCTTTTAATAGACAAGTGGCACAACGCAACATTTATGTATTCGCAAGAAATTTGCATCGAAAGTTTCTCATATACTTTTTTTTCTATGTAAATTTTTACAGAATGTGCATTTAAGTGAATAATTATTCACCAAATCCCTTGAGGAAATGATAGAGGGTCGTGTCCCCGACTTAACCAAACCCACGTGACCTTTGGAAAATTTTCGCGGGCACACAGTGTAATTATGCAATGCATGTAGTAGAAAAATTATTACTTTATAACTATAAAATTAATTTTTAACACATACAACAAGTAATATCGAACGTGCGCAATTTATAATTAAAAATTCCAAAACTTTTAACGCTCACCACTTGTTTATAAATTAGGAATACTAAAACAGATTTAAAATTAAGCAAAATCCGTGTATACACTACTTGACCTCTCCTTGTTAAAACTAAAAAAAAAAAAATAAAGTTAAACCGAGATTAAAGTTAATCTACATTAGTAGAAATGGACATAAGGTCTATAATACGTATCACTAAACGATAGTAACGAAAATAAAAGTGTTGCCGTTGCTAGCTATGACACGGAAGAGTAGTACATTACAGTTATTTTCAAACGCAACCGGCTGCGAATGAGAGAAAGCCCGGATGTAATGCGGGAATGAGACGGACCGGTATTTCCGGCGTCGCGGGAAATTGCTCACAGTTAATAGCGTTACGAGCTCGCAGTTAATAATGCCGCGGCGGCAAACGCGGCAGAGAGCGTTTCCGCCGGTCTCCTTTCTGATCTCTGTATGATTACGAATGTATGCCGTTTGGCGTTTGGTATAGATAAGCGCCGCCGTATTTTTGGCATTAAAGCGTTAAAGCTAAGTGACTAAGCCCCTCGCTCTGCTCCGATGAGAGCTCGCGACTGTCGGACAGCGACGGATTATGGAATACTTAAAAACCTCCCGCCATAAACCACTTCAAGTCTCTCTGTTTTGCTATCGCCAACGAGAATTTGAAATCATATGAATTAAAATAAGTATTGTCAGTGGTGAACGATTACATCGCATTTGCTGTAGCAATTAAACGATAATTAAAAAAAGCAAAATTTTTCAGAAAACAAGTTTCAATATTTTGAATTATTAAATTTTGTATTGAATAAATTTAAATTTTATAATATTAATTTTTAAAATGCAATTTTTATATAATAATTGATTGTAGAATGAATAAAAGTATTTTTTTTCTTTATGTTTTTTGCAAGTAATTAAAAAATGACAATTTTGTAATCATGTTGTAGTAAATGAACAATATGTTTTATCATCGCAATAATAATGTGTTTTGTGAAATCGCGAATTTCAGAGGTCCAAGCGATAATCTGCCGCTGCTCTTCGCCGGCAAGAATAGCTGAAGCTTATAAAAAATAATTCGCCGTGACGCGTCGGGCTGTCTGAAACTGAATCTTTCCGCGGCGTTCCGAGGGGTTCTTAACCTAATGTCTTTAATTAATCTTTGGTATCGGCTGTCACGTGAGCCGATCGCGTCCAACTCGCGACGTAACACATAACAGAAATTTCATGAGACTAGAAGGGCCACGAAGAAGAAATCGACTGATGCTGTGGGACAATGGAAAATTTAGCGTTAATCTTTGAATATCCCGAAAATAGTTGGGGGTACCAATTATCTTTACTAGCCCCTCTTTCGATTTTTCGAATTTTAAAAAGTAAATATTCCAACGACTGAATTAATAAGAAGGTATAATCCGTTGTATTATCATTGATTATTAATTAGTAGCATTATACAAAGAATTAATATGAAACTTGTCAATAATCGAATAATATACTCTCATAAATCTGAAACGGAATATCAAAATAAAATTTTATTGATATATTTACATCCTATTGATTGCACTAATAACTGAATTTCTAATAAAATAAATTATTTTAAATTCAACTTTCAGTTTTGTACAATAAAAAAATACACTATATGTATTTAGTGAATATAATACAATATTTTAAAGAATTTGAAAATGTCACACTATGTCTTATCCAAGATAATAAGAAGATGAGTAAAAATATGATTATCTTCTGCGAAACTTGAAAGAAATAATTTTTTCAAAAAATAATTTGCAATCAAAATTATACTACCGTTTAAATAAAAATATTTGTTTACCCAAATCTTTGTACCTATCTTTTTTATAAAGATAGGTAAAAAAAACCTAAATTCCATTTTAATTGTATTTTTTTTACTGCATTTAAAATTAAAAATTTTTAACTATACATTATTGTTAAGTTTAACATAAAAAAAAATAGAAAGGAAAATAGAAAGTTCACTCTTTTAATTCACTCTTCTTCATTTAATTCAGAAAAACAGAAGGAGTAAATACTTTCGAGGGATAGTATATTTTTATTACTTATTATGGTACAAAATATTTGACCACTATTAATTTTGCCATTTTCTTGCTGTTAATAACAAACATTTTTAATAATTACAGATATACTCTTTTCAATCACATTCAATTTATTGGAATATTTACCTTATAAGATGATCGTTTTATTTCCTTTCCCTTTCGTGGCTGCCCGTTTTCGGCCGGCTGTAAAACGGGAGATCGCGGAATTATGGCACGTGTGTTACAGAACCCCTCGCGTTCCTTTCGCTCTCTTCGCTAAGATCCCTCTTCTTTCGAATTTCGGCGCTTCTACGTCCTTACGCGTGGACGACGGCGGTTATCACGAGCGGGACAAGAGTTATCTCGGTGGGCGTGCGTATACTGGTAATTGTTTCGTTCTCTCTCTTTCTCACTTTCGCGGAGTCGATTACGACACAGATATATTTACAGAACGACTCCGCTGCTTGCACACATGCGTACGCGATTCTCGTACAGACCCACATTCGCGCAGAATCACATTCGTTCCCATCTCGCTAAAGAAATATATCTTACATGAATTATCTAATTTATCCTTATGTGTGTGTCGAGTGTCGTGTCGTATCTTACAAGACGCGTACGTGCATCGGCAAACAACGCAAAAGTCTGAGAGACGCCTGAAAGACAGTCTGGTGAATTTTACGACGTCATTTAAACGTTTGCGTTGCCCGGAAGGAGTGTATGCGCTTGTGTTTAGTGTACGTTCTGTATGTACCTGTATGCCTGCGTAAATACGGTGTGTCGAGCTCCAGCTCGCGCCACGCGCGTGTCCTACACTGTATTAACATTAACTTCCGTTAAATTTGTGTTCATTTTCCACGATCACAGTGATTTCAATCTCCCAAGACTCATCACTTTGTCCACGAAGCCTCGGATTCCACTTCGAAGTTCGTCCGATTCCTCGCGCGTTTAACATTTCCGTCCCTCCCTCCTTCATTCACATCCCTCGCTCGGTCTCTCTATCGCTCCTTTCAACCCTTTTTTTCTTTGTTCATTCCGTCATTCTTGGTGCAACGTATACCTTTCATCTGCTTTTCCGTTGCCCGGAATCCATGGATTATATTCCACGAGCGAAGAGAACTCCCGTTTTAATAACCGCTGAGACACCTGAGCTTCTTCAGAGGCGGCGAAGCCTCGTTTCAGCTGGTTGGCGCCTGCATAGACATCGGGGGTGGCTTCACGGGCCCGAGGGCGGGCCCAGACAGACCGTTGTTGTTCATATCACCCGGTGCCCTCGGTCCGCCAACCCCTATAGTCGTCCCGTTCATCGTCGGCGTGCCACCTGACATTTGACCCTGAAGTCATAAAAGATTCACGAGACGTGAGACGTCATTCTCACGTTGCATCAGTGATCGTTACAAGCCTCGATGGCTTTACTGATTGCAAAAAAAAATATCCTAATTATACCAACAAGAAGTACAAACAAAACAAATTCTGATTATACGAATTAAAATTCTGATTATCATAATTGAATTTATAGTTAACTTGGTTAGAATTTGATAGATTTAACTGTAAGAGAACTTTCGAGAACCAAAGATGGGGTGCATAATTTTACATGCCTCTGTAAATGTCTGACTTGTACTTTTCTGGTTGAATTTATCAAAATTCTAATTAATATAATAAGATTTCTTTTCTAAAACACTGAGAAAAGTATATATAAATGGTTTCATAATACTGGAAAAAATATGTATTAAGATTTAGAATCTTTTGAATCTTTTGAATCTTTTTTTCAGTGTGTCCAAATTGTAAGGTAAAAGTCTATTTCATTCTCTCGTAAAAAGATTATATCGCTTAATTATGTATAATGATATAATTATTAAAAAATTATTACGACGGAAGTAAAATAACAAAAACAATATATAGGGAAATTATAATTTCATGTGCTCTATTATTCTAATATGTTACAAATTTTTATTTACTCTTATCGCTGATTTATTTCCCGAGTTTGCTTTCGACCATTCATTTCGACAGTTTGTTGGCACTTACGTTGGGCACATGATTGTGCTGGGCCACCGACTGCCCCAGACCTTGATGAGCCTGGAGTGGATTGTGTCCTGGGTGTATGTTTTGGCCCGGAGGCGTTGGTGTAGGAGGGAGTTGTCTTTTAATGTATGCTAATGAGGCGGGTGATTGTAACGCCATATTAGCGAACGCTAGCCTCTCCTCGTAGTCGTACTCGCAGAGAATCTTGTTCTCACACAAGTAAAACCGATCGCCTACACAAAACCTGTAAATAAAAAAAAAAGGAACACGCTATATTTTCGGAAGTGCCGTGATTTGCTTTTCAAGAACATTTCATAAATTACCAGAGTTTTATTCTAAAAATCCATTGACAACAATTAGACTCCCAATTCAAAACAATGATAGAAAAAGAAGTTAGTCCTTGACGTCATTAGAAATGTAAAAGGAACGCGTACGCGCTAATTGTTCGTCGGTCGTTCGTCAACGAGATTTAAGCAAGCTCCGGCAAGACTCAGAGAAAGACTCGAAGAGAACGCGATTAACAAATGAGGCTCGATCCTGTACTCCGGTCGATCCCGGCATCCTCGGTTCGTTACTCCAAATCCGATCGATCGACCGGCATGAGGAGGAAAGGGGGAAGAAAAGAAAAAGCAACGAGGAAAAATGAAAAAGGGAGGAAGCACGAAAAAGGAGTTCCGCTGGATAACGAGCATATCGTAACGTATCGAACAAATAATTATTACCGGGGCCTCTGTTCGCGAGAGAGAGAGAGAGAGAGAGAGGGGGGAGGGGGGGAGGGGGAGAGTGTGGCCTCGCACACATTCGCTTTGATCCCCGGCTAGGAAATACGAGAGCGAAATACGAGAGCACGGCGGCACACGGCGCGGCATAGCGCCGCTCCGTGCCGTGCTGGGTCTCTGGCTCGGGGTAGATACTCTCATAATCGCACGGCAAATAGAATTATCGCGTTGCTGCGCGCGTGGCCGTGCTGGCAGCAAGCGCACGGGGTTATACCGGGTTTCGCTCGTTTCCCCCATTATACGCGTCGTCTGCTAAATGACGCCACACTCCAATCGGATACCTATCCCTCTCCGTTTCCCTTCGCCCCTCGCCCTCCCATTCAACCATCCCTCCTCTCTCTACTCCCCTCCCCCCCCTCTCTCTCTCTCATTTTCTCGATATATCTACCAGTCACTGTACTTTTAATCCGGATTTACCTAGTTATTTCGCACTGATTAACTGCACAAAAAAGGTATGTTGCCGCTTGACAAACAGTAGGAATAGCAATAAATTTATCTTATAAAAATTAAATGTTCATTTTCTTAGAATGCGTCAAGCTTTCTTCTGAGAAAAATACGAAAATTTTTATTTTTTTTATTATTTTTATTATTTTTAATTTAGAAATAGTTACTTGGAGTATTTTTTTTTATATCTCAGTAGCGAAAAAATATAAATTGTAAAATATAATTTTTTATGGATATTGTTTAACACATTCTCTTTCTTTTTTAATAACTACGCTTTACGAATTTTTAAATATACAATTCCATCGAAAATTTCGCAATAGAAAATATATAATATATTTAAATCTTTATTTTTTGAAAATATTGTCATAATAATAAGTTACTATTAGTAATGTGCTTATTCTGTTATATATTGGTTTGGTTTCTACTTACTTTTTTTAGAAAATTGTGATTAAATTTATATTTATATTTATATCCTCAAATACTAATAAATTGAAAAACAATCAATAACATACAATATAATCATATTAAGAATTTTACGATTATATGTGAATACATCAAATACGATAAAGAAAGTCAAGATTGGTCAAATTTTGGATGTTACAAATAATACATTATATATTGTTTTATTACATCAATTATATCTGGAATAAATTGATTTAATAAAAGAATATATAATGTATTATTTGTAACATTCAAAATCTTGGCTTTATTTTATATATTTATTTAATATATTGTAACAATAGTGATTTTAATTGGGATGCATATATATATAAAATAACTCAGGTATCGTTTAGAGCTATTCTTGGGTTAATGTTGTTTATGTCATCAAACAGTAATAACAATAAATAATACGAAGAACTAGCCGAGATTTTTATTCCTCACAAGAAATAATTATAGCAGAAAACTGTAATGTTTTGCCTTTGAAATCACGATAGATCAGAAATACAACGACGAACAAAGTTTACAATGAACGCGAATTAAACGAATTAATTGAAATAATGCTTATCGTTATCGCAATCGATATTCCTATTGCATTTCATACGTGCGTGATATAATCGACGGAAGCATATTTGTATTTCACCATTAGTCATTTCTCATTAATGTTGGGGCGGTTTGAGAGACGGGAAGGAGAGACGTGAGGGAGAGAAAAAAAGAATTAATATCCGAGCTCCAACGGCAATACTCTCGACGGTTTAAACGAAAATAATCCTTGTAACGCTTTGGAATACCTTTTTCGGCCGTCTGGTTAGAGGCAGATACTGGGTCGTAATTGCGCGGGCAATGGAATTATCGCGTTGCACGAGCGCAGTCATTCCCGCGGCCTTCCATTATGCGCGCGCGAATAATGCCGC
This sequence comes from Acromyrmex echinatior, assembly GCF_000204515.1. The sequence continues at coordinate 2,921,310 of NW_011627135.1, read as the reverse complement.
GCAAAGCCCGATCCTTTCTCGCGAAAACGGTGCAAATGTCTGCCGTGGAACGATATCAGCGCACACGCTGCCCCGTAATTTTCCACCTAGTCCCCGCCCTCCCCATGCATTTTTATTCTATGTGATATGTCGCGGAGGTCCAAAATCAGGATCAAAGAACATCAGGAGAAATGTGCAGATACTCTATTCAAGTCGATCGTATTGACTCTATAAAGTCCTTAAAAATTAAAACTAAAACAGATAACTTGAGTGAGATCAATTATGATATCTCTCTAGTGTTTCATCATTTTTTTAATTAATAGTTAATTAATAATTGGAAAATAAAAAAAAATAAGATTAAGATTATCAGAATTGCAAAAATATTTTTTAATACTTCTCGATGAGAATTTATCTATTTGTCCATTTATCACAAAGAGAAAATGTAGAAACTATATGATACAGTATTAACAAGGATAAATCCTCATCTCAAATTTTATCAAAAATTATGAAAATTTGACAATATAATAAGTTAGGCAAAAAATCCTTTTTACATATGTGTAAAAAAGCTTTTTCCTTAACCCAATATGAATCGAGGAAAAAACTTTTTCCTTAATATAGATTGGGAAAAAAAGTCTTGTTACATGTATGTGAAAGGACTTTTTCCCCAACCCATTATAAAAGATATTTTAGTATATATTATAATAATGATGTATTCGAACAAGACAAAACGAGAAAATATCGATACCGAGATTTAGATTCGACAAAAACAAATGATTGATACAATTTTCTCGTCTCGATGGGTCGATATTCTCGCTTCTCGAGATTACCGAATTTTATCTCGAGACATTCGAGAATATCGACTATCTCGTTTCATTTATTTGAAATATTTATGTAACCACACAGGCAGCACATCATATAATTATAACTATCATAAAAATGTCGAAACGAGACGAAACGAGACGAGACGAGAAAAAGAAATGACATATGCGATAATCTCGGAAATGTTTCTTTTAATGACACGAGAAATTCTGAGACGATATTCTGAGAATCTTGTATCGAAATGCATCACTAGTACATTAATAAATTTTTTTTATTGTTCAAATGTTTCACCATAAAGATAAAATCAAAATTTATTTAATATATATATATATATATACATATATATATATATTATTAGCTTAACATCTAATTTTGATCATAATTAATGCTTCTTGTATTTAGTTAATTTATTCATATACATGATCTTATTTCTGATCTTAATTATTCTTTAAAGATTAATTTTAACTCTTTATGATGAATTCAGGACAAAAAATAGTTCACTACATATCAGAATACCTTTTATATATCAGTTTCATAATTTTTTTAATTTCCGAATTAGAAATCTTCTCTTGCAAGTCTAAAAATTACTACAGTGATTCTAAAATGTACCGCAAGACATCTGCGCGTTCAAAATGAGTTGCAAGTACTGATTATGAAATATTTTTATTCACGACCATCACAAGCGAAATATTAAAATCGCGGACAGGCAAAGCCCTTTCTACAAAGTTTTAATTTCCATCGTATTGAAGCTCATCATCGCGTAACGCTTGCGCGAGCAAGTCATAAACGTTTAAAACTTGATTTATCTCTCGCTCTGCGTTCATCGCAATGAGAACAAATTCGCCACCACCGCCGCCGCCGTGCGAACGCTTTATTACAGCATGAGCGCATCTAGCACGCCCGCACCTACGTAATTGGCGCAATTCCGTAAGTGTTTCCATTCAATTTTCTTTTTATTACGTGCTCGCCAGCCGTTCTGCCATCGCCTCATCGCACGCGTTTCTCATCCCCCTGCGCATCGCGGGATACATCGCGTTGTTTACGGCCGTTTTGACACGTTTCACGACACCCGGGAGTCTGTGATGCGTTGCAATTTCTTCATCCTTTGAAAGTCCAAGAGAGGGATCGCGTCAGTCAAAAATTATCGCGTACACCTCGGACAATGTAGTCCTCTTTACATCTAGTAAAGTAAGTTCTAAAGATGCCCTATTCTATACAGTAAAAAAAAAAAACATTTTGTATTTGTGTTAAACATCCACAAATATAAAACGGTCCACTCAAGTCCTTGTTAAAATTGTGCATGAAATTTTTGACACATTCAAGAATTAATCTAAATATTTTATGTTAAATAAATATTCAACATTTCTTAATTCAAAATAATTTATGGGTAAGTGAACAAATAACATAAAAATAATGTACTTTAAAACGTAAATTTTAAAGTAAATGAAAAAAAATACGTGTTAAATTAATTTTATTATAAATTTTAATGTTATTGAAAAAAATATGCTTTCAAAGTTTGCTTATAAATTATTTTAATGTTATATTTTTTATCTCAATTTGTTTACATAATATGTTTGTGTTATTTTCTAATATATTCACTTGTGCAAGATTAACACAAAATTTAAGTGAAATGTGTTAAATTTAACAAATTTTCCATTTTTATGCTACAAAAATCATATAATATACAATAGCTATGTATATTGGATATCATAAATTAAATATGCATATGACTCTTATATATGATTCTTATAATAAAACTGGATAGAGGGCATCTTTAGGCTTGCTTCACTATATTTAAGGAAGGACGAATCATTGTCTATTGGTATACATAATCTGTCTAAAAAGTTTCGAGACTTATTTTTTCCTAAATGTATAAGTAACGCCTTTTTCCAACTATAGTACTATTGTACAACTATAGTATAACTTTTTCGACTATTTGTATGATTTTTTTCATGACGTTGCAAGCAGTATGTTTCGAGAACTGGCCGCGTGTGAGTTTCATTAGATTTTTCGTTGTAAAAATTTTCGTAATGAAACAGTGGGCAGCTGTTTGTTTCAAAGTTCAAATCTGAGGGAGTTGACCAATCCCAGATTTCAATTTTGAAACAAATTTTATGGAGTTAGTCTCAAGAGAAACAAAACCAACCAGAGAGGATGATAAAATTCAAAATCAAGATAATATTAATTACTTTTTTATGGTTTTGATGTTTGATTTCCGAAGTTAAAAACATGAAGGAGGACGCGATTTGATAATATTTTAAATATCCAAGCGAATTGACTTCGAAATAACCTTTAGTGTAATGAATACGTTACGAAAGATGACTACTGTAAAAGTTTCCAACGATTGAAAGAACGTTCTGAGCAGTGCATTGAGATCAGGGGGACTATGTTGAAAGTTTTCATTAATATAATTTATTTCTCGATTTTTCCTGAATCTAATCTCATAACTTTTTAGATACATCGTATATACTTGTCAGTAAAAGATCAAACCTGTGTTTACGAGTTGCCAATTATAAATCTGTTTTGTAAAATTTTACAAAAAAAAACGGGCTTCAATGAGAATTATCCTCGTTACTGGGTAACGATCAGATAACTTTTCCTCTAAGGCAGAAACGTGAAAGTAAAAATTTTTTTCATTGAAGGTAATGGAGAAATTTTTCACTCTTCATGTTTCCGCTCTAGGAAAAAAGTTACATTATCGCTGTAATTCTGATCGCTATAATTGCGGCAATATTAAATCGATCTTACATTACGAATGTGTGGGATGTGTGAGAAACGTCGAGTTGATGAACCGTCCGCGCTAAGAGTAGTTCCCGAGAGGGGATAGAATTGTGCAAGAGAACGACTCTCGGGTCTGCATGGCAAATTTCAATCTGGACGATGCTCAGATAACTCGGTTGAATCTTTAACAAGGGTAGTCCGGCTGCAGGACAATGGAGGGTGGGGAGAGATCGAGGAGACATAAGGTGGCGAAGAGAAGCGTGCGAAGAGAAGACGACAACGTTCGGTCGATGTAGAAAGGCAGAAAGGCGCAAAGGCGACATTGCGATTCAATAAATGATACCACCGGTGGCAATGCGTGACCCCGTTAGAGAGGCACTTTACGGGCCGTTCCGACGACGTGGCCGTAGCCCTCAAAGAGTAATACCGTCCTCTGCGCGCGAGCATCAGCACATCAAAATTTCAGCGGCCTTGCCATGCGCGTCTCGCCAGTTTCTCAGATAAAATCTTTATTCGACGCATCGCGGCGTGAATCGCGGAAATTGCGGGTCAAGCCGTCGTGCCGACAGCACACACGCTGAGCGCAATCCGGATGTCTCCTCGGAACAGATAACCGCTGCGGAACGGGTAATCTTTATCAAATATAATGAAAAAGCATGAACAATAACGCGTTGTGACCGATTGTACTATATTGCTGATAGAAAAGTGACACTTCTAAAAAATTCTGAACTGGAACGTTTTAATTCGAATAATAAATGTCCAATTTCTATGTCCAATTTGATCTTCCTTTCATGTTATATATACTTTTAATTATGATATATTCTTTAAGTAAGTACAAATTTAAAGATACACAAGTACCATAGTAGGATGATCAAAACACTTTTTACAAATTTTAATTTTATAGTTGTATTTTTTACTAATATATTATATTAAATTCACATTGATTATATTATGAGATAGAGGTATACAATATAATAAATTTTGTTTTAAAAAAACTATAGGGTGCTGTGGTCATTTCACCTATTCATTTGAAGTTAAAACCACGTTATGAGTTTTCAAAATTCGAACACTGGACAGTGAACAGCTTTATATAATGCAAATTTCACTCTTTATCAAAAATGCGATATTTTTCGAATATGTGCAAATATGAGCTATGTCATCTTTCCACAAAAAATGTATTAGTCTTCGATTTACTTTCATTATCTAAAAAATGCAAATTTTTTACTTGTGCTTTTGTCACTGTTTTTTATCAACGAAGCGTAATGATTAATGAATATCATTTTTATAAATAATAAAAAATATTTTACGCTATAATTTCGATTGCAAATAGCAATTATCTACAAATAAGAAATTCCACATCGTTTGCAATTCCGCCGAGTCTCGCGCCGGCATAATATTAAATCCAAGTCGCAAAGGCGAAAGTTTAATCGAGTAGTCATTATGTTTGACCGGATTCGACGGAAGGAAAGAAATTGGGAGGGGAAGCGAATACGCGATGCCCGCGCTTGCGCTAATGCATACGTATGTGTATTCGTATCGAGGGCGGAGAGAGAGAGAGAGAGAAGGAGAGAGCTAATTGCATCGGTAAATCATCCTCTAACCAGGAGGGTGGGAGCCTAGTCGCAGCCACTGGCAACCCTTTATTCTGTGTTATTACAGTCTAAAGTTACCCCGTGTAATTGTTGCTGTTTAATTGCAAACTCTAAGTCGTCTCGTTACAGGACGCGCAGCGCTGCGAGTAATTGCCCTCTTCAAATTTACCTACCAACCTGCCTGCTTTTTAGCAGCACGATCGCAGGCGCGCAGGGGTCGCACCGAATATTCCGCATCAGGCATATTTTATCGCGAGCGCGCGTTTTAATTGCGCTCGTACATCATCCACGACACACGCAACGCGATTGTTACAACAAATATAATGACCGGACTGAGTGCACGGCCGTCTCAATTTACTTTCTTCGCTTTTCCTCCTCAACCCCGAGACAACGTCGACCGGTTTCTACTCTCTGTCTGCGAACGTCACACGTCCGCGATTCTTTCCAAAGGATCCCCAATGGCTATCTCCCCCCCCCCCCACCGTTCGAATTCGTTTTTGATCCTGACGTGCGAGCCACCCTCCCCTTACCCCTTACAGGTCACTTTCGCCGCGAGTCGCGCGCGACCGGGACGCATTGTCAAAGATAGACAATGCCGGACGATAAAAACGTAAAATTGATGCTCTTTTGTTCACATTGTTTGAGACGCTGCGCAACGTTTGCCACACGCCTGGACGACCATTGCTATTGGCTTGAAACTACATCCTCCACCTCCGGCTCCTGTATCATTTCCCCTGTTCTCTCTCCCTCTTTCTGTCGCCATTCTCTACCGACAGAACGGCTACAGATTTCCTCTCTCTTCCTACCTGCTCTATCTGCTCTCTCCTGCTCGTTGTTACCTCCCCTCCCCCCAAAACGAGTCACTTCGTCCGTAAGCCAGTATTGTATCGCTCCACTGGCTTTTGTGCACTCGTTTGTACGCTTCCCGCCATTGAATCGCTACAGGTCTCCGCCGCCTCGTTTCGTTGTCTCATATTGTTTAAATGTCGTACCGTGGCCCGGAGATAATTAAAACGACCGACGAAAAAAGTAACGGGTGATAACGTGCGAGTTTGATAGATAAATCCACGACGATTGATCTTATTCATTACAATTGATCTTGTTTAATGTTGCGTACTTCGTATGTCACCTTGGAGCGTACGATCTATAGGAGTCATGGAAAGAGTTGATATCGGTGTCTTGTTCGCAAAGATTGATCTCAATTAAACGTGAAAATACTCGATATTCGGATATTAATACGACGTAAATAACTACTGTCTCTTAAAAGACGAAGTAGATGAGACAAAGAAAGAGAGAGAAGGACGTTTATCCTCGCTCTGAAGCAAGCCCTTTATATCGCTAAGAAACTTATGAAACTTATAAACTTGTATTAGGATACAGAAGAAACTTATAAAGGCAAAATTCAAAACCTATTAAAATTTGGATCTATGCTTAATCTCCCATCAGAGTTCATCGTTCAGTTCGTAATAACTCATTGATTACAAAAAGTCTCAAACCGCGCTAGGATTAAAGAGGTCAATCGATAACGAATATATCGGCAAAGTTTTAAGGCCGCAAAATGTCAATACACTCCTGACACACAAACAATAAATGTGAATAAATTTAACTTTGATATATTAGTTTGTAAATTTTCAGATTAATTTTAATTATTTAGTTAAAAGTAACGATTTTATCAATTAAAATAAAATCTGTCAATTACATATTGTATTTATTTTATAAATTTTTAGCAAGTATTATTAATGTTGTTAATAAATATATTATAATTTTCATATTTCTGGGTTTCTCATTTGGTAACTTTTATTTTTCAGATTGATTTTATAATTATTTAGTTAAGAATAACAATTCTATTAATTAATTAAAATAAAATTTATCAATTACTTATTTTAATTACATTTATTTTATGATTAATTTTTGGCAATTTTATATATATATATATATATATATATATACTATTGATTAATTTTATTTGATTATGACAAGATTATTTTTTCTCTTTCCTTCCTTCCAAAATTGCTAACAAATAAAATAGAAATATGCTACGTTCATTACTATTTCCTTATTTATTAATATGTTGCATAAAACAATGATATTATAGCGATGTAAAATTTCAATTATTTGTGTTGAATCTTGCTTATTTTATAAAAACGAACGAAAAAGATGGTTGAAGTGGATAGCATATCGCATATTTTGGCAGATGGAGACTGAAGTCGTGGGATGCGCGAAGACGTGCCGCGAGGTTTCACGACCAAATCGGTCCAGAAAACGGCATCGCGAAAGAAAAGAGAGGTCATGGTGCGGAAAGCGCAGGGTGATTTCCCAGCTGACCTGTAAAGCAACCTATCCCCGTTAACCCCTCTCCCTATCAAGTTTGCCACGCGGACCAGTAGTCTCTTCCACCGTTGGCCGTCTTCACATATGTGTCTACGCGACGCGAAAGATGCATCGCCGTGAAAGGGAATAGTAGAAAATAAAGGAGGATGGTAGTTTGGGATTGGAGGGACGGGAAGCGAGATAGCAAATTTAGCCGATTCGAGTCTTCCTCCGAGTCGTCCGGCGCTTTACGTCGTGCGGTAATTTTTAATAATTAACGAGCCCCAACGAATTTCGTTTCTGTTTTTGAAATTCCGTTATTCAATACAAGAAAATAGCGCAAATTTTTAAATAATTCTGCGGATAGCAGCTTGCATAGTACCGAAATAAAATGTGTTTTCTATATAGCGCTGTATTTATTTTTAAATTTTCCACTCTCTAAATTTTTCAGAATGAAATCTCATTCAAAACGAATGAACTTCATTCCAATTGATAGTGAAAGCACATTCGGAATAGAGTGACATTTTACTTTTCATAAGGAAAATGTCTAACTCTAACTATAGTGAATGTTTCATTCGTTTGGAGTGAAACGTCAGTGTCGGAACATGATGAAACATTAAAACTTGATGTCTTCAGTATAAAATCAGGAGTCTTAATTTAAAAAATTGTTTATAAACTAAATATACATAGGTTCTTATATTTTATCTCTATAAGAAGCGTTGTCATTTCTATATAATATCAGCAAAATACGATATCGACGAGACAATGTGACTTGCTCACTGAATTTTTTCGTACTTGGTGCATTGGTGCGTGTGTACTGTTTCCAACTGTTACAGTGATGTAGAGCATATCAGATTCTTCTTTAATTACGAATGAAAATATTTACTCCGTAACACAGAGTGGAAGAATTCACTTCACACTGCACTATTAGATATCGAAGGAGTAATGGCAACCCAATCCCTTGAGTTAAATAATATTTTATTTTATCTTTAACTTCCATATACGTCCAAATGTAATAAATCAATTCATTTTTCTGTAGTTATTTTTAAACTAAATAACGTTCGTATTAAAGTATGCATTTAGTAAATAATAAACTAAATTTGAGTCAAATTTAATACATTTTTTTAAAGTTAAATTAACTGCATTATTTTAATTAAATTAACGACACAGTGAGTAAGAGCAGTGGCGACCTATAGAAATGGTTAAAAATATAAAATTAGATATAACTTAACACTACAAATTTTACGGGATATATGAATGAAAAGTTATTCTAATTTTAGTGATTCGTTAATCGCTCTAATTTTCAAATGGAATTTCACTCCAAGAAATTTAGAGAGTACATTCAAAATAAAACTCACAAATTCACAGTCTAAATCGAGGAGAAAAGGTACGAGAATAAACGAGGAGAATCTTGTTAAAAGAAAGACCGGATCTAATAATAAAGATAATTCTAGAATCTTGACTAATAGAGTTGGAGCTAGTAATGTAATAAGGGTAATACTGTCATTCGCACTCACCGATGAGTGCACTGCTGGCAGGCGAAACAGTCGAGATGATAGACGTTCGTTCTGGCCCTCATGACCATCTCGAACGCCGGTATTTGCTTATTACATGCCGCGCAGCATCCCGTGTTCCCGAAGAGCCTGAGGTAGTCCCTCTTACAGAGGATAAGATTAGCTTTGGTGTAGAGGGTAGAGCCGACCTCGCCTAACCTACAGTCGCAGCATCCGCACTTGAGGCAGTCTTCGTGCCAGTAGAGGTCCAGGGCCTTGAGGAGGTATCTGAAGGACCGACCGTAGTTTTCGTTCTTACCGGCCGTTTAAGTTTTGAAAATACCTCTCTTATCTTGATATTTATATTTAACATAGATTTACGCAAAAGCATTGACTAAACATTTTAAGCGAAGCGAGAGAGGGCCGCTTTAGAGATCGGAGAGCGATATCTACATTCTTGCGACAAAATATTGAATATGTAACGGATTTATTAATGAAGAAAGAGCGAGAGACAAAGATAGTGTTTTCTTTTAAGAGTACAGATCATGCAAAAATACATTGTATATATGTGTGTTGTCGTTTACCTCTCCGTAATTGTCTTCCCGCAGCCGGCGCATTCCCATTTTTATTCGTCTCGGATTTGCTCACGTCCATAGTCATCGTGATCTCAACTACGGCGCCGTCTGGAACAGCAAATCAAATCGCTACAATTACACTGTTAAATATTAAAGAATCGAGTTTAGCTTACTTTCTAAATCTGAATCAGTGGATAATCACTGATACCAGTGCCAAGTATGCCACTGATAATCAGTGAATTAAACGTGAGATCCTTAACCTAGCTAATTTTTACTATGTGATCTAATTAATCTTGTTTTAGTGCTTAAATTCAATGAATATGGTATTGGAAAATTAAAATTAACGTGCAAATATCAGTATTTTAGTTATATAATGCTCAAACATCCTTCCTTTTTTTAGTTGAACTTCACTGATTATCAATGCCAAGTATGCCACTGGGTAATTAGTGACTATCCACTGATTCAGATGTAGAGAATAAATAATTCTTAAATAATATGTTGTTATTTTTAATTTCCAAGTGTCAAACTGTATTATTTTAGTAGAAAACATATGGTTAAAAACGACATATAATCAACTCCCTTGTCCTTAATAAATAAATAATAAATTAAATTTGAACCAAAAATATATTCTTTTGTTTAATTTCGTTTTAGTTAAATTGATGACGTATTAAATAGAATGATTAAGAAAATATAGACTATAAAGAATCTATTAAGACTATAGGAATGATTAAGAAATACTCAAATTTGATAATTTGACAGCATAAATTTAATATTGTATATTCCTCTATTGTATTGTATTATTGTTAAAAAAGAAAAAAATATTCGAGATAGATTCTTCTCTATTTTTTCCAATTCCCTGGTCTTCAACTATAACTATGAAAACAACATCAAAGTTCTAAATGATTTTAGAACAATAAAACAGGACAGTTTAAAAATCTGGGTTAAGTTATTAAAACAAGCATGAGAAAAATCATAAAATATTATGTAATATATATCTTTGAAAGTATACTCGTATTAATAATTCATAATATTGATATAATCATTATTATGAATTATTAATACGAGTTTTATATTTTCAAAGATATATACTATATAATACTTTATGATTTTTCTCATGCTTGTTTTAATAACTTAAACCAGATTTCTAAACTGTCCTGTTTAAAGTATAAAATGTAATAAACCTTCGCCTTATAGCGATTGATAGAAAGAAGTTCAAGGTTTTTTATCATTAAAAATTTCACAGTATCAATCATACAGAATGTATAACCATCTAAAATATTCATTTTGGGTTCAAATGACCTGTTGCTATAATCGAAGGTTAGCATTACGATAAAATTTAAAACAAACAATATTAAGTGAAAACGAATCGAGAAAAGTTCGACACAAATGAGTGAAGAGAGCCATTCGATTAGGGTCTTGGTGTCTAATAATATTTGTGTAAGTTTTAAGAATTTCAAACAAATACGCGCGATTATTTATCTATTTTGAAACACAATTCTATAGACTGAAGCTGCAGTATGTAATATTACAAATTAAACTGATAAGGAAATATTATTGATATTAATTTACATATTTAAAATATACAAAAAGAATTTATTGTGAAAAATATGAACGGGGATTCGGACGTTTTATCGATTCAAGTTAAGTGAAATTTAAAATAATCACTAGATGCCTAAAACTTACGAGTGAAATAAAATTCTCAGCAAAGCGACAGGAGGTCACAAGACACTGAGAAAAAAAGTTGTGCCCGCGACGAGAGAATGATATATACGGCGTCATTTGAAAGTGTCTCAAAATTTGATTTCTCGAGTTAATGAGAACCTTACCCGCGCATTTTGACGGTTCGTATGCATCCGCGCGTGTTTTTAAGGGCCGACACACCGCGGACGTTTGGCGTGCAATGTACGCGTATCCCGGCCATTACAAGCGTCTCCGACCGTCGTAAGTGGCTGACAGCACGCAATAATTAGTGCGACTAATTGGAACCGTGCCTGCCGCTCGTTCTCGCGCACTCAGACTCCAATAAGCACCGACGCGCTACGTCACGAGCGCCTCCGGAATCTTTCACGGTGCATAAAACATTTCTTTTTTCTTTCGCTCTCACCCTTCTACCTTTTCTCTGTTCTTTTCGCTTACCGACATCCGAAACAGCCCGTCTTCCAACCATCCCGCGGAGCATTCGCGCTGAGCGAGCATTTTTCGGGCGAAAATAAATTTCTCTACAACGCCAATTATTTTAACCGCATTTCGTGCTTACAAGTGGGAAACTAAAAGCGTTATCCTACCTAAGATGTACTATAAACTATGCTACTTTAAACTTTAACCTTTGCGTCCCACTCAGGAATGTTAACAATGAATAATTGATTCCGTGTGTTGTTTGTTTGTTTCGTGTAAAATCACGCAAAACTTCTATTTTATATTTCAAATTCGTACAATAAAATGGGCGACAATGATACATTTTAATTGTATCTTTTAATTCTCGTAAATCACGGACTTACAGGTGGCATACGAAATGCCAACATTTGGTTTAAATATAACACATTTATATTTAATAATTTGGACACCGATGAGAATAAATCTTATTGAACGAGATAAATCCTATATTTGTGATTAAAGTGGCTCTTAGTTCTTAAATATTTCTGTATGAATTTATATACAATTCTGATTCTGCGAACAATATTTTTCACGCTAAACTTTTCGCAGATTTATGATTCGTTAACATTTAGGTTAATAATATTTTTATTAAAGTAAAGCTGTTTATTAGCATTAAAAATAATAAAAATTATTAAATTGCTTGTCAATTTAATAAGTGATACTACTACTCAAGTTTTATTCATGATTGCGTTTCAAGATCGAAAAAGATTTCGACGCGCGATTTGCAAAAATCACATATATACATAAATTCGGACAGAAATATTTATTGAGATTCGCCTTACCGAATATATTATTTCTCTATATATTGTTTAATAACACATTTAGTTTTAACAAAATTAGTGCACTGAGGGAAGAATTTATTAAATTACAAATAGTTCTTTGACTACTTCTAGCGGAATATTTACTAAATGTAAATACATATTTATTAGATACAAGAACCAATAATTTGATTCAACTATCATTTTTTCATGTATCTAAATATTTATTTATCGTAAGTAAATGTGACTATTCAAAGAAATATTTATAAAATTTAATAATTATTTTCTTAGTATACGGAAATAGTAGATATAAGATTACTAAAGCTTGAAAATTGGATAATTAAATGATACGACATTTCATGCGTCACACTTAGATTGTCTCCGAGACATTTTTTCAACCGCAAGTTATCTGCGATCTATGCTGTCAACATCAGGCGATCGAGTTAAAAATGCGATTGTATCCGACAACGATTTAGGTCGTTGCGTCCAAAGATCGCGAGAACGCAGTTATGTTCTTCCGAGGTGATCCGCGTAACACTTGGCCAACGAGGGTGACGTATGGGGGTGGCGGCCAGCAGCCCACTTTGCTTTCGCCCCCTTTGCCGCCACCACCACCGCCACCACCACCACCGCCACCACCACCGTTGCCGTTCAGTACGACGACAAGCGGGCGGACGCGCGGCGGGGGCTTAATTAATTAGCCGGATACTTTGAGTAACAATCCATTATTACATACAAACATCCTCGGCCTCGGGGCCGAGCTGCAGCTTTATGCTGCTAATTGGCCTTCTCAAAGCCGGGAGACCCGGGCACGAGTTATAAACGCCACTCCTTCCCTCTCTAGCCCCTCGCGACCCGCAGCTACCATACCGCACTGCTGCTCCGCTCTCTCACTCCAATTTTCTCTCTCGCTACCACCCGCCAACCCCTTTTCTCTCTCCATCTCACCTGTCCTCCTCTATCTCGTTATCTCTTCCTATCCTTTTCCTTCCTTCATCTCCCTCGTCCCATCGCTGCATCACTTCACCCGCGTGCTCCGCAATACACGTAAAACGCATACAATCGTGCGGATACGCTCTCGCCCACTCTCGTCCCATCCCTTCGCGCTCGCACACATGCACTAAGACAAAATGGATGGGAGAGGTGGAGGAAATAGGTGAGAGAGTGCGAGAGGTGGACGGAAGGAAAGAGCAAACGAGAGTTGGAGGAGAGAAGGAGAATGCAAGGGACGGGGAGAGACAGCGGGGGTTGGACGGATAGCGCTAATAACGCGCTCGTGACGCAAAAAAAAGGAAGAAGTATAATTGCCAGCCCTCGTGGCAGGTATTTTTCAAATAGGACCCCGTCCGTTAATTGGAGGGCAAATTAAAGAGGCGCCGCCGAGGAAAAAAACATCATCCCCTCCTCCCCGCCTCGTTTCCTCCCGTGGTGCGCCTCCCACGTCGGTATATCCAAGAGCCGCCTCGTGATTCGTCAAACGATCCGTACGCTTCGTTTTCTCTGGATCTAGTTTTTTTTAATGATTCTCCTCTCTTAGTCCGATTGACATCGCGATGGAATTAAAAAAAAAAAAAACGCGCACTATGCGTCGCGCCGCGAAAAGACGCGGTTAACGATGACGGTTTTTAAGTCCTTTTCCCGATTCGGGGTGAAAAAAAAACTCCGCAATGCTATAGCGATTGATAATCGATTACTTGGAATGAACCCAACCGATAAATGAGAACGTGAGATGAATTCGCGACCAGGAAAATCTCGTGTGTCTAGTCTCTGTATTTTGCAAACGCTTATAGCCACGCATGCATCATATTTGATCGCGATGGTTGCGAGAGATATGTATACAATAAAAAATGGATGTTACTTTACCCTTTTCATTGGCAAATAGCGAATGTCGAAATTGCCGATGCTCGCGAGTAAATTAAAAGTTCGGTGCATAGATACCAAAATACCAAACAAAAAAAAATCAGGGTGAAATTAATCATTCGCGTCGGTGAAAAATTTCGAGCCTGTTGCTGCGAGAATTCGCACATCCGTACGTTGATTAAAATTACTCGCCTGTCGCAATCATAAGTTTATTCGGATTCGTTCGAAAAACGAATGAATTTATATAAAAGAACGTGTCTAAAATCAGTGAAATAATCTATAAAAAGATGAAAATTTTTCATTTTTCATTTCCGCGGAAACTTATATTTCCGAAAGGGGATGTCAAATTAATCGGCTAAAAAAGTTTCTTAACACTAGAAGAAATCTATATTGATTCCATCTATTTTTTCATTTCTATTTTTGGATTATCTAATACAGTTTTGGCAAAAAATATTAGGCACTTATATTTTTTCCGTTGGAGTTCTTTTATTTCCATTGTTTGTTTATATCTTGATTACCGATATTATGTGTAAATTTAAAAGATTCTCGAAACAAAGGATAATTTACAGTAAATTCTATAAATCAATTTTTGAGTTAAAATTTTTATTAAAAATATTTTGATTTTTCAATAATTATATTTTTTATACTGATGAAGTATTTTTCATCACTTTCTTTTGTTTCCGTAATAATAATAATTTATTCACACTTCTTTTAAAAAACGTTGATACTTCTGTTAAATCGGTATTAAAATAAAATGTATTTAGAAACTTGTATATAAAAGTTTCCTAAAAAATCGGAAAGGAGATCTGTAATATTTCTTGTTGCTAATTTGATATTGAGACTTATTTGCCATGCTGAGTAATCGGTCTGCTTACAGTAATGACATTTCGGGTATTGTATTATCTTGTGACGGATGTCGTCAGCGTGGACAATGTCGATATTTCGATCGCTTATAAAACGAAATTGCAAACGAATTTCGCTCGACGCGATTTACGGCATCTTTTACTACTGCCGGTCTTATGGAAATTAGACTCTTTACTGCAGCGATATCTTCTCGGATCTCCCCAAGAATTTTCAGAGATCTTTTAAAACGTAGCGATCTCGTCATAAACATGCGCCACGTCAGAACAGGAAATGTCGCGTATCCAGTCCGCGATAAGACACTTGGTAACATATCGCTTCCTTATTTCAAAAGTGACACGATTATAAAATGTGATTTTCGAGTTATTACCATAAATTTAATAAATATTACCCTATCAATCATCAAAAGTAAATTAACTTCATAAAAAATTATCAAAATCATCTAAAAATCACTTAAAAAAGATAGCTAAAAAAGAATATTGCAATCAACCATCACTACTCAAAAAGGTTGGATTTTTAAGAGTTGAAACGAAACATTTGATGATATTAAAAATATATCTTTTTTGCTAATATTATTTGATTAATAATTTTCTATCAAGTCGAAAAATAGTTTTTCCCGTTTTCTGGAAAACTTATTTCTTTCAATTGTCACTTTTAAAGTAAGTAAGAGTTAGATTCCTAAAAGTTTCTGATCAATAAAATTTACGATAATTTTCGTCAGTCTGTTTTTTAGTTTACATTATTATAAATTCATAAAATTCTTATTATAATCAACTTAAGAATAATATTCTAAATAAAAGAATATATTATATACTTATATACTAAATCTTTATTTATGAAAAAAAATAAAAATTCTTTATCTGAATAATACATAATAAAAGTACTCATTGGCTGGAAATTTTTGACAGCCACTATATATAATAAAACGTTAATAATAAAAATTCTTCTGATATTTATATACCATCGATCGTCGGTATTTGCTGGATTATATTATTTGGGTATTGAAAACTAGCAGTCATCGTTTTATTTCTACGAGGAGGAGGTCTCGGAGAAATTCGATTCTTCGCCGATAAAATCGGTCTCACGTCGGGCGCGCTGTGCGACATTTCTCGTCTGCGTGTTTTCTCGTCTGAGATAGCATAATCGTAAAATGGCAAACTGATTTCGAGCGGTTTTTCCGTGTCGGCGCGAACGGTCAATTGCTGCTCACTCCTCAAACATGGACGAATCTCGATCGGAACGCTGATATTCGATCGTGAAATCAGTAATGGAATATACGACTTTTTATTCGGTCAATATAAGGAGCACCCTTCCGAGATTACGAAATTGCTCTAACAGCAATATAGGAGAAATCCACCCCCACATCTCCTCCGTCGCGCTTCTCCAAGCGACTCTCCCAACTCGCCGTTTCCCACCGTCCGTCTATCCCGGGGATTCCGTCGGAGCGGACACAGAGGGCCGCTCTAGGTGGTTTAATAAAAATGTCAAATATAAAGTAGCCGGTGGGGACGGACGTTTAGGAAATAAATAAATGTAAAAGAAAACTCGAGAGTGGAAAGGAGAAGAGGAAAGACCGAGAGCACGCGGGATGGACAAATACGTAGACGGATATACGTAGGAAGAGGGCGTATAGTAGAGTCAATATATTATTACGGTTAAAGGTCAGCGTGACGTACTCGGCTGACCCAAACTGTGAGTGACTGCACTCGCCAATTCAATCGGAAGTCGCTTTCTTACGTCCGAAACTTGTATTGAAGATGCTCAATAAAATATGGCGCCCCACCGGTAGCACAATGCGGCGGAACGGACAGATACAAAGAGAAGTCCGTTTATTAATACCCCCCCGGATTGGAAAATCCTCTAAGAGGGGAAATCCAAGAGAAGGGGTGGGCAAGTAAGCACGGCTGCAATTTCGGGGCTTGATAATGATCCGACGGTCCTCTCTCCCTCCCGGTCTATGGATCCCATGTCATTATACTATGAAGTGGAGGGATTGCTAATTAGTCATTAGCGTAGGAAAAAGACACCCTCAACTAGTACCGCTGCAGGTGCGGGACGGCGGGCAACTCTACCCCGACGACGGTGAGGTTGACGGCGATGGCGTGGATGGTGCACGGGAAACTTGGGCAAACAGGGTGTAGCTGCGCTGGCCTACGTCTAATTGGACCCTAGCGACGTAAGTTCCACTAATTGAGACCGGCCTCGTAACTATCAACACCGCTACAAGGGTCCGTTCGTAAATTCTGAATGGACGAGCAACGATAACGATACGGATATACCGCCGCTGATTGGGTGAACACGAGGCGAAACTACATCGCGGGCGTTGCGCGAGCTATCGTAGTCATAGTCGTCACCGACGTCGTCGTCGCCGGATGAGAGATAATTACAAGTTGTAAATTTACTATATTACTACGGTTAATGAGGGCGCGCGTAATTAGAACGAGTACTTGTTCCCCGCGCTGCGCATTTCAAACTATGCAGGTAATGGTCGATTAATTAATAGTCCCCGACCGGAGCTTAAACCCCGTTGTAGACGGCCGCGACTGATTGCGACTTCCTCGTGCGTGCGATATTTTGGAGACGAGAACGTGAAATAAATTATTTCTTAACTCTTCTCCTTATATCTTGGAGATCTTCAAATTGCGGAGACGCGGCGGTGATCGAAGGATGGTACGCCGAAATAAGGGCAAAGAAATGAGTGCGACGGAAAAGAAATGTAAGCGGAGAACGATGAGAGAAGCAGCAAGATAGAGCCAAATTTTAATTTCGTCCCTGACAAAGCGAGAGGCTGCGCGGTGAGAGGCTGCTCTCTCTGCTCGGGTCCTTCAGGACCACGGTATTCCATCCTTCAGGATCATTATATCGCCAATTAGAAGATAGCGGAGCACGGCGTCGCCTAACAAGCTTCCTGGGGGGGAAAGTTGGGTGGCTGGAGGGAGAGGAGGGACCAGGCAGAGAGGACGAGGACAGACCTACTCTCGCGTCGTTACGACTATACGACTATACTACTATCGTACCGGTGCGGCGCGGCGCCGCGACGCCTCGCGTCTCTCGTTGGCATCACCGTTATAAAATATTCACTGCAACTCGATGCTCCTGACCGGGCCGGCGCCGCACTACGGTATAATTAAGACGCACGTGAGATCGTCTTGACGATGCCAATTGTGTTCGTTACGGGATAAGGGTGAGCCTTGGAGCGCGGCATGGCATGCAGAAGGGGAGTATAATATCGATCCGACCTGCGAGAAACCGAAATGACAAAAGAGCGAAATACGTCGGACGAAACTCGATCGCTAAAAGAGTCTCATTTCTACCGTTTTTGCGCATGATGATGTCAGTTCTAATAATTTTTTTTTGGGATACTGTACTTTTTTCTTTAAAAAATCTTGTATGAAATCTTAAAATTGTATAATACAAATGTGTAAATGTGTGTATACGCTTTGAATTTTTCTTTGATCTCCCACATAAAATTCTTTCATACTTTAATCGCGACGTATCCAGTTTTATTGAAAGTGACAAATACCTCACTATGATGATTAGAAATCGAAAAAATATTTTTTTTATCGAGAGTAGACATTTACGACGACCCGTGTATTTGAACAATGATATTTTTCGTGCATTCGCAAATATTCACATATTACAAACACTTTACTATGATGCTTAAGAATCAAAGAAACTTTTATTATCGAGGATAGATTCATGAGGATCTATGCGTTTTATAAACAATTTTATCACGCAAATATTCATCAATGTGAGTCGACGAAGACAGCTCCGTCGTTCTCGGTTATTTCCGAGCGATCGTTCTTTTCCCGGAAACAACGCGAATGTATACCAAAGGCATCGCCACGCAGGAATCGTTTCGAAGTCTTCGCGAGAGAGAGAGAGAGAGAGAGAGAGAGAGAGAGAGAGAGAGAGAGAAGAATCGACGTAGTAGCGCGGTAGCGATACACTTTTCTCCGTAGGCAATATTCATAAATCACCCTTCAGATCGCTCCCGCCCTTGCCGCGTTTCATCCTCTCCCCCTCCTCGTCCGTTTCCATCCCTCTTATATACGCTTAGAATATAAGCACCAGTTTTCTTTTTTCGCCGAAGGGATGCAGTGCCGAGGTCAACTTCCCGTTCGTCCCTCCCCGCGCGATTTCCTCATTCTCGGTCCTCCTCACTCTCCGAAAGTCCGTCCAAAAGAGGAAGGGGTGGTTGGCAAGATGAGGGCGGTTGGAAAAGCGCGGAACCATAGACGAGGAACGAGTTAGTCCTGCGGTGGTGTGGGACTCGCTGAGAAGGGGTGGTCTCAGATTCTATTAAGATCTCAGTAAGTCTTGTTACACGGGGAGGCCACGCCGCAAATCTCGCAATAAAACAGCCACCGGTATAACACCGATTCGGGGACCGTCGTCGTCTACCAGAAGCCAACCCCCCGTCGCTCCTCCGTCGCTGGCGACATCGCGCGCGCGTTCTCTCGTATACATATACCGAAACTCCCCTGCGGCGTGTTCCGAAGGGGGAGAGGGAGTGAGCAAAATTTATCTGCAGCACGCAGTATTCCGGAAGAGGAAAATCTCTGGTAATCCGATCTCAAGACCGCAATTAGCTTTTTAGAATCGTTAACTCTATTCGCCATTCAATCTACACTTTTAAACAATAAGAAATACTTGCTATTTTCATATTTATCTTTTATATCTAAAAATCTAATTCGCTGCAACAAATTTTCATGGGAGTTATATTTTAAAATTATGCTTTCTCGAAAAATAGCATTCAATACAAAAATCATCATCTTAGGATTTATGCAAATATAGATTAACTTCAATCTCGATTCAACTTACTTTTCATGTTTTTCTAATTCTTGGAACTAGAGGAAGATAAAGCGTAAGTTGAACCAAAATTGAAATTAATTTACATTGATGGAAATGGGCATTAATCGAATTCATTATTGTAAATATCGTGTCATAACAGCATGAAGGAAGCAACAAAGGTATCCTTATTTCGTGCGAAATTCTCACGTCTTCGCACTCCATCTCCTACGGAATGCTGATTATGGAGAACCAGGAGGGAGAGAGAGAGAGAGAGAGAGAGAGAGAGAGAGAGAGAGAGAACAAACAGAGCACGCCGATCGAGGGAGGGTCGCGTTCTCCAGCCGAGGGTCCGAAATCAATCAAAACATTAATTGAAAGAGCGAGAAGACAATGGAGCCGACTCGGCTAAGGCGGTAGGTATGGATGGTCTTGATAATCGAAAGATATCCTGGCCAATAGCCGGTAACCCGTCGGAGCACACCGAACGAGTTGGAAAAGGAACTTTCCTCTGGGTTTCCTTCCTGCGAAGAGTGGAGAGGAAAATTCGTGGCACGGAGTCTTGGCCGGTTGGTGAGAGAACAGAAAGAGAAAAGAAAAAAGACGATAAAGAGAAAGAAACACAAGGAAAGCGAGAAGAAGAAATTATACGAGAATGTCCAAGGATAAAATAAAGTCTTTTTCCACTATAGTCATCGCATTCCTTTCTTGTAAATAACGTCGTTTACGCGACGATATGCTAGGAGGTCGCCCCACTCACGAGGGGGTCCCCAGCAACAAATTCGATTATCCGAGTCGATACAGAGTCGATCCGGGGATGCCCGGCGTTAGCTGGTTGCTGTGGCGCGGCGAGTTAATGAACGCGCTCTCTATTCAATTGTTGACCGGTATTATTAGTACGGCGAACGTTAGCGCTTTATTAATTAACAAATCGATTTCGGTCGGTAGCGAATGCTAATTATTCAACATCGGCCCGGCATTCGGTGCCGTTGCGAATGGTTCTTTAATGAGCGAAGCTAATTGTACGAGGTACTCTCAATAGCGTTGCGCTAAAGGAGCAACCGTCGAGCGCCGATGAAACTTTTAACGATCGATAAAAGAATGTTGCGGAATTTCGCCCCAGTGTCGTCCGCGTTGCTTCCGTGCCCCTCGCAATCGATGGTATCTCTTAATAATTTTGCATCAATCCGTCGATCCCTGTAGCCCATGAACTTTTCTCTCATTGTCAGTCGTCTATCGCGTGGTTAAAACTCTGCTGAAGCGATTTTGATTTCTTTAGATCGTTGAAAGCTCACATTTAGCTTCTCTATTTCTCAATACTCTCTTCTACTTTCAAGTACTGATGTACTTGGTACCGAGATTGGCGTTCTAGGGCAACGCGACACCCAAAGTATACAAGGGCATCACTGCACAGAAAAAAAATCTCGCAGGAAAATATCGGGGACGACGCCCAGAAGGACGCGGCACTGCCATCTGGCGGTGTGCCCAAGGACCCACGAGAAGCTTCAATCGCCGTAAAAGCAACCCCTCCGACTTAAGGAAGACGACGGTTGGAGAGAAAAGGGCGAAATGAGAGCAATACAGAAAGGAGAGAAATAAAGAAGGAAAGAGAAGAAGGTATTGAAGAGAGGAGAAGTAAAAGTTAGTAGCTCACCGAGGCGGACAGAGATAGAGTCCAGGCGAGGGTTGATAGACCGCTGGGGGGCTGGGGATGCGAAGCAGGGGGAGAAGGACAGGGTGCGATGGTCAGCTCGCGAGATACACGTTCGACGGTGCGGCCGACTTAAGAGGATTACATTTGATATTTCGATCGGGCAAAGTGGCTTTTTATTGGACATTCGCCGCGGAATTATCGCTGACTCGTGTCGAAAGGCATTACGCGCGCCCCGGCGTTATTAAATTATAGCAGCGGCCCGCTACCACGCTATAATGTCCGGAAAACGAGGAAAATGCTGCTTGTGAAAAAAAAGGTCTGCTTCGGCGAAAGAGAAACTTCCACTGTTATTTTCTAAAAGAACTTGCGACGAATACTTGGCCCTGAGACTGTTGGACCCTTGTTTCGAAGTTTATGAGTGATGTATACCTATACGTAAACTCGAATCACTTAAATTACATTTATTTATTTATTTCTACTCTCTAGACTGTTGAATTCATAATGTAAAATTGTATCCAATTTTTTAGATCATTCCTATAGATCGTTACTACTCAATATGTCTTTTATAATTTAACTTTTACATGATAATCATTACAATCTCAAAAAATATCATATTTTGGGCAAGAAATATAATGAAATAACGAATTATAACAAATGTTATTCAAGTAAAAGCTATTAAGAAAGATTTTTAAAAAAGACATGTACCTTATAGGTTAACTAAAACAATAACGGCGCGTTAAATAATTTAACTCAAGAAATATATTAAATTTGACTTGAATTTAATTTACTATTTTCTAAGTATATACATGTTAATACGAACGTTGTTTATTTTGACTGTGCGCAATTCAACCACAGAAATGGTTGTTTCTTAATCACACATCTTATATTAAAATACTATACTTAATAGCTAAAAACAATAAAATATTATTTAATTTAAAGAATTAGTTTAAATTTGATCTTTTAATATTTAATATTAAACATTTAATATTTAACAAATAATATTTAACAATTTACTATTATTACTAAGTACATTAGTTTCAATTAAAAATTTTTTAATTTTAGTTAAAAAAGAAATATATCTAATGAAACCATTAAGAACTGCATAAGCAGCTTTAATCAATTTTTTAGAAGCGCATTGATCGTTGTATCAAGAACCGATAACGATTCGATTCATTTTTTACGAGCAGCGGGGAAATTTTTCGAAACAATGAAGACCGTGCGGCACAGTTTCGACTCAGCAGTCGCGGTAATAAACTGGCGAAATAGCGACAACAACTAGCGTCCACGACGGTAACAGCAGCCTTTTCTCCTCTTTTAGCCCGCGAGGCTAATTAGTCGCGGCAATTTGTCGGTGCGAAACAAATGCGGTCGGTTCGAAGGTCTCGCGCTCGCACGAGCTTTCTCGATTTATACGCGCGCGTGTTAGCCGTATCTACTTTATACCTACCTCCATCGGAAGCGAACTTCAAACGAAATAATTAAGCGATTCTCTTTAGCTTGGCCCGGCTAACGAGCCCGCTGTTGGCTGAAACTAGTGCCAATTATCGGCATTCAAACGGACGAGTACACGCGGGTGGCCGACAGTTGAGACGTTCTCTTGGCGGGCCGTCGGGACGGCGACGGAAGAGGAGGAGGAGGAGGAGGAGGAGGAGAAGGAGAAAGACGAGAAAGAGAGAAGAGGAGGTGAGAGAGGAAAGATCGCTGATGAAGAAGGCGGCGGGGCTTTCAAGAAACAGGGCGGGATGCTTGTCCGGACGTACAGTTAGCTTCATTATTTCGACTTCAACCGACGACATATGTGGGAATAAAACGCGTGATGTGGCTACGCGAGAAGGATCTGTATCTTATCTTGCGAAAAATCGTAGAAAGAGAGGAAGATTGAAGACGATGATATTTCCAGTTTTCTTTAACGAAGAGATTCATCAGCCGCATTTATCTGCTGGAATTTCCTTTTCAATTTCTTCATCGAAGGTGAAGGTTTCTGATGTTCAACGCTCGATAATTCGTTAATTAAGATTCTAATTGAATTTTCGCGAAGTAAATAGAGTGTACGGAAGAAGATCTTGAATGTGTGACGATAATAATATAAGTTTTTAAAAATACAAAACATATCTTTTGGTCATAAATATAAAATATCTCCATAAATTGACGTAAACGTTCTATATCTAAATAA
The DNA here is from genome assembly GCF_000204515.1 of Acromyrmex echinatior. The sequence goes on along the minus strand of NW_011627135.1, from coordinate 2,897,570 downwards.
AAATATATTGAAATAGTTTTAATAGAAAATAATATTTACTTTTGTAATTATTTTAATATTTTATGATTTCTCCTTTGGTTTTTGTTATCGTCTTTTTCGAAAGAAGAAAAAGTTATAAGTTGGAGGTACTTCATATTTATGCTGTATTGAGATGCTGTAGAATATTTAAATTTTTGTCAAACAGTAAGTAAGTATGAAAAATCTTTTGGAAAGTTGGAAAATAAAGCGATATATTTTTATCGGATAGTTTAGATCGATTAGATCCTAAATTGATTATTTCCTTTTATGTATAATAAAAAGATATTTATAATCACTCATGACACTTTAAAATAAATTCTGAAGGATTATATAATAATGTGCTATTTCGACGAATCGCTCGCGAGATTGCACCTAGCGCTAATCTTCGTGAAAGCTTTGTCACGCGCTGCAACTGGCTCGCTCTTGCATATTGGATGACGATATCTCGAAAACGATTCATACATAGTGCATTACGTAATCTCATAGCATCAGTTTGAGACATTACTAAGACGGTTCAATGAAGAAACGTAGCTCCATTGTCATGAATGAATGAAATTAAAATAATCTAATCTAATTGACTTTAGATACTACAATTTCAATAATAGAATGAATATGAATAACACACACACACAAAGAGAGAGAGAGAGAGAGAGAGAGAGAGAGAGAGAGACAAAGTAAGAAGCGCCAAATATAATCGAGGTTGGATCTTGCTTGTAAATTTAAAATTTTTTTTGTTATATATAAATTACGCTTCAATTACATAAATTACAACTTTCAATTGTCCAGAGGAAGAAAATATTACCCTAAAACAAAGAAATTTAGACCAGTATTTATAGTCAGTTATTTTAAGACTATCTTAAGTAATGTCTTAAGATGCTAGTATAACTTTCTGATTGGTTCTGATGACATCTTAAGACTGTACTTAAGATAGTCTTAAATATAAGAAATCATTAAACCATCCTTAAACAAAATTTAATTTCACGGCATTTTTTCTTTCACTACAAAAAAAAACACACGTTGCGCTTTTCGTGACAAAAAAAGTATGTACATACATATTGATGCATAAATAATTTAATTAACTGCCGCAATAAAAACTGTCGTATTATAAATGTCTCTTTAATTTTAATTAAACGTCTCAAGGATTGGCGTTAATTAATCGCGTTCCCCTCGCAGCCGCGCTAGTCGATAATCACGCGCCGTTACGACGATTCAGCGGGACAAAGGAATCACGAAGTAAAGGAGCTGTACGAGTCATTTCTAAGGATGCAGTTAATCCGCGTCGGCTAACGGCTAACGGCAGCCCTACAACGGAATCGCCTTAAAACGCGACCGGTAATTGGAACAGACGTCGGTCGATGAGAGACGGGACCCTCGCGCGAGAGATGCAAGCGCCCAAGAAGGGGGTGAATGACTATACAGAAGTGTGCCAGCGCGTGCTTATCTGCCAAGCTAAAAAGCAAGACAGTTTATAATTAACGCGAGACTCTCACGCGACTTCTTTAGCAAATGCACGTTCATTTTATACACCGTCTATATACACGCGTCGCGATCTTATCGGCGCGTTTTATTTTCTCCTCTCCTCTCATCCTACGTTCTGCATCTTATGTTTCGTAAATGCATTTTACACAGAAATATCACGCTGCGCGTGTGGGACGCGAGATCGAGATTGATAAATGTTACCTAGCGAACCGAGTAATTAC
>NW_011627135.1:2810593-2895836 GCF_000204515.1 Acromyrmex echinatior | reverse complement strand
GTAATCAAATCTCGACGCAATCTAGAGTTCTCATCAAAGTCCCATTCTATTTCCCGCCAGTCCGTCTATCTCGCTGTGATCTGATCTCATCTGATCTCTGATCGCATTTACCTGTCAACAATTGCTGGGAAATGGCGAAGGTTTCGTTGCGAGGCAGAGCAATCTTCTTCGTTTAAGCTTTCCGCGTCACGTGGCACTGCACAAGGCGCACGAAACGGCCACCAATCGTCCACGGATCGTCTTCCCCCATCAGTGATCAATTATCGAATGATCGATCGCGATCTATTGGAATTCTACACGAACGTTCTCACGTACAATGTTCTCCTTACAACCCTCAGCCACGCACACTCTTGAGTACGCAGGGACAAGCATGAAGTAAACGTGCGTCAAGCAATGTCCCACCGGAAGTACCACGAGACCACCGCTCCGGCGGTCGGCTGTAAACTGCCGAGTGCCGCGTGCAGCCACGGCACGCCACCGAGAGTGATAAATCCCCACCATCACCTAGCCACCCTCTCTCGACAGCCTCCGCCACCGTCGTTCCTGGTACCCCTACGCGTTTTCCCCACCACGTCGCAAACACCACCACCAACGGTTACCCCTTACTTACCCCTTACGCGCGTGCTCTCTCTCTCTCTCTCATACACGCGCGCACACACAAACAAACAAACACACACACACACTTCCTCTCCTCGCTCTCATCGTTCGCGCGTGTCGATCCTTCAACTATCCGTGTTCCACCGCACAATTTAGCCTCCACCCCTCCTTCTATCCCGCACGGCATCACGCCGGATGTACCCCGATTCGGAATAGCAGCCGCACTCCAGTCGATTAGGCGGCGCGTTTAGGATGGCGAGTTATGAGCCCTCGATTTCCAACGGCGACGAAGAGCGAGCGCACAGGGGGTGGCTGATCGACGGAAGGGATGGAACGTGCCGCTACGACGTGCCGCCGTGAAGTGAAGACGACGGCGAATTGCGAGGGGATATATCGATTATGGTACCGCGCGCTCTGGTGTTTGTTTCTTTTTAATTTCGCGCCTGTCGACGTCCCGCCGAGGATAAGAATCGACTTTGTCCGAGACTCGGTAAAGGAACGTGCGCGATCGTAATCACGATTGAATGAGGGATTCAATTACCAACGATTTATCGTAATGAATGCATAATGATTCGATATCTTGTCGATTTAATCGCAAATCCAATTAAATAAGGAAAACAAAAATTGATTGTTTATTATTGATTATTTGTGTTCTCCATTTCAAAGGAATTTTCTTTATGAGCGATATTATTATACATAATTATTAATATAATATAGATTCTAATATAAGAAATATTTATTTAAAATTGAATATAATAAACTTATTTACAGAAAAAATGTATTAATTGCAAAGTATTACAAGCTCTACTAACATATTTCAATGTATTTCTTTCGCAATGTACTGTTGCAAGTAACTGCTTTTGTTTCGACAATTTTTTTAAACAAATATTTTATAATTTATATCTTTACTATTGTAATGTTTAAATTCCATTATACAATAATACAATTTATATAAAAATTCTTTTATTATTAATAATGATGTTACATTGTTCATTGTTTCAGAATTAATTCTTTTCAGGGAAAGGATAATTAGAGACAAATGGAAAAAATTAGGGATGTAAATAGAAAATGTATTATATAATAAAAAAAAGTTCAAATAACAGTATATATAGAACATGAGAAATAATGATGTAGTTTAGTCATTAATTATTAGTCAATAAATAGCTTAGTAGTGAGGCTAATCGAGGTGTACGAGAGCTCTGTAAGATCTTTCTAAGGAACGATCACGTTCGTCGACGGTCGTGAAATAGCTGTGGAGGATTAACCTCCGGCGTGGCGCGTCTCGCTCGACGGGATACCCCCCTAGAATCACCCCTACGAATTCCACCCTGCCGTACCACACGCCTACACGCAAGCCGATGCAGGGGAAATATATCCCTTCCACGCGCTTTAAACTCCTACCTCGCGGACACGCGCTTGCCACCCCTACGAAGCCACACCTCCCATTACAAAAATTACACCGGTCGCTGATTTAGTGTTCTGCGCCGATTCACGGTGGTGCCCGTGCGCGAGGGGGGTGCAGGAATTGGTAGAGGAGGAGAAGGAGGAGGAGGAGGAGGAGGAGGTAGGCAAGGAGCCGTAAGGGTTGCGCGGTGCAAGGTGGGGACGTAAGTAATGAAAGGGTTGCCGCCGGCTTCGAGAATCACGGAATCATTCGCCAGATTAAATTAGAAAGGCTACAACCTTTTTTTTTTTCCGTTCCCATATACCCCGGACCAACGAAATGGATTAAGCCATGCTTATCGCCCGATGGCCGGCGGTCTCTCTTTTAATTACAAGCTGATTTATGACGTCACGTCTATCGCACAACCGCGGGAAGTTTAGGTTACCTCTCAGGAAGTAATGTTTTCAGAGAAGAAAAAGAGCTTCGCGATCTTATCCGGTTTCATGCTTGTATTACTCTCCCCGCGTTAATCTCGGCATCGTTATCAGATAAAATAGAGGACGACAGAGCTTCTATACTTGCAGCGAAAAATTTCCGACGGCACCGTCGTAAAGGGCGCTTTTACACCGGATGATCTAAAAGAGCACTACGATAAGTTTCGAGTCGACGTTTCCTCGGCGAATCTTCAAAACCGAGGTAACAGTTACGGAGTTGTTTAATATTGAAAATTATAAAGAGTTACAGCGAATAAGTTTCGCAAGTGTAAATAGGTAATAAAACTTCATTTGCCAATTAATCTCAGGTGCACTTTAACAGAAATTTAATTGGCGACTTAATTACCACGTTATTGAATGCCGTAAATTAAAAATGCACGCCGGCTTACCGAGGTGCATTTAATATTGAGAAAATTGAGGGGCCACGCAAAGGAAACGATGCGCGCTCTGATTTTTATCAGATTGGTATACTTCAGATTCACTGGGAAATCCCTAGCCGACAGAAAGAGTGCGCAACGCTCGCAGCATCCTTGTATACCGTCGCAAATCCAAAATCGCTATACGACGTTCGATAATAGTTCTCCCACGAGTATCGCGAGATGCGCGTTTCCAAAGCCTGTCGTTCGCCGCACGAAAGAGGAGAAAGCGAAATGCGAGAGAGTCCTGAAATTGCAAGAGGTGAGGCGAAAAGTGAGAGAAGGAAGGTGTCGGGAGGGGCATCTCGCATGCACTTGTGTGCGCGCGCGCGCGCGCGTGTGTGTGTGTGTGTGTGTGTGTGTGTATGGAGGAGAGGAAGTATGTGTTTGTGTAGGACGAAGGGCAAGAGTGAAGTGGGAGGCAGGATGGGAAAGAGGAATGGGGAGCGTACTAATCACTTCTACGGACTTTAATGGAGGTTTTCTGTACGCCGTCTACTTTGTCCACGACTTATACTACTTCGAACCCCGTTGGAGCTCGACGCGGAGCATTTGATAGAAAAAGCGGGCGGAAAGTAGCGTTACGTGTATTAAACTAAGCGGCACTCTCGCCGACCGCGCTCGCGATGCCCTTATCTCGCGAAAAAGCATTTAACGACGCGACGCGCCGCGTCGCGCCGGCGCGACGATAAATTCCGCGTCGAACTTGAAGAAGGCGACACACGCGCGTAAGTTACAATGCTTTATGCCGTATACGATTGCAATAGGAAATAATAGCTCTTCGAAAAGAGCTTTGTTTCTCTCAATTCGGACTGTATAAGATAAAAAAATCACTAAAATATATCGCTTCTTTACTTTAAAAGTGACACAACTAAAATGATGTGATTTCGAGTTATTGTTATGAATGAGTTAAACAAATTATCTGATCAATCATTTAAAAAACTGATATTCTTAAAAAATCATTACAACTCAAAAAGAGTGATTTAAACAAAAATTAAAATTGTCATGACTAAAAGAAAGTGAATTTTTGAGGATTGTGAAACGAAAATGACAAAAGTAACATTTGATTATGTAAAAATCTATTCTTTTTGTAAATATCATTTGATTGATCAATTTTCTATCAAGTTTTGTGAAAAATAATTTTTCTCCTTTTCTAGGAAACTTTTGTAGCTGAATCACTTTTGGAGTACAGGAGCAATGTGTTCCATAATAATGAGATAGAAATTTTTATATACATAAGAAGAATGATTTTTACTGAAGTATCTAAAATTTAGGTAGATATCTACAGATTTGATAAGAATTTTATTGAACCATCCGAATAATTATGTAGGATGTTCAAACTGATTATTAGAATGTCAAAATTTTATGCAATCATTGAGATTGGTACGTAATTATTTCGATGTTTTAACGAAATTATTTTCAGACCTGTGTCTGGCTAAATTTTTAGACTACAGCAAAACCATGTATAATGTAAATAAAAGAAGAAAGTCACTTTAGAGTCGAGAATTTTAAATGGTATACTTTGCAATTCTGCAATAATTATTCAATCAACACACATCGATATTCGCACGGCGTGTCCGATGTGTTCAACTTTTTACGAAAGTCTTGAGAAACAGTACGTCGTAGCATTTGGGAAGGGGAAATATTCTAAATCTGTGCTCGCCTGTCCTTCGCACCTGCGCGCGCGGAAATAACCACTGGGGATGCTGCGGATTTGGAGTGACGCAGCCCGACAGCATCGACGCTCGCGCGCGGCGCGGATACTAAGAGCTTTTCTGGAAAAGCAGGGCTCCATTAGCCGACTCGCCTGTCTTCTGAGTCCATTACAAGATGAGCCGCCATCCTCCCGAATGACCTTCTCCACTCCACCCGCCTTTCCAACTCCCTCACTGACACGTCGCGATCTACACACATTGCTTCGTAGCAAACTCGCTTGCTTCCAATCTCCCTCTGTCTCTCTCTTTTTCTCTTCTCGCATCCTCTTTCCTTTTACATATACATACACATATATAATATATTGCACTAGACCGTAAACACGCAATTTAAAAGATCAATCCTGTTCTTCGACATAAAGGACGGCCCAGCGTTTCTGAGGAATCGACGAAGGCGAACCGCACACAAATTTCGTACAAGACCATGTTCCAATATTGAAGCACTGTGCACAAACAACGTATACTACTGTGAACACGCGGACCTAAAGAAAACTGGACGAGCTGGACAAAATGGGGAAATTTTCTTTTCACTTTGTAAACCTGTCACGTGCCCAAAAAAACTTGCGAAAATTTTCAACTTTCCAACGTAAAAGTCTAAAATTTTCCCTATAAATTTTTGTTATGGAATTATCGCGGATTAAATAAAAGAAGCATTTTTACTTGGACTGCTCATAATAAAGTAATTCGTGAATTTTTAATTCGCGCCCGAAATTAAATATAATTCCATCAATTTCAATGCGCCATTTTATTAATCTGCACTCAAGCGAAATTGAAATCTTCGGTTTCCTGGAGTGATACAAATCTTCCTATCCAGTTGAAGGTATTTACCGCTTCGCACAAGAAATGGTTGCGGACGGTCTTATTGCTCGCGAAATGGCGTGCACGCGCAAGAAACGCAGGACAGGATCGCTGTTCCTCGCGCATTATTCGTGATAGAGTACGCCGGAAAGAGACGAGAGAAAGAGAGAGAAGAGCAAGTCGAACGTGGAAGGGTGAGAGAGGGATGCTGGTGCCAGATGTACTTAAACTAAGAGCGCTGCTCCACCGCGGCGCGTCCCCTGATTTATTCACTCTGTGAAATTTTTACTCCCTCCGCGTCGGGCCTCCGCGGGCCTTCGTTGCCCCAAACCGACATACGTCTTTGGAGTTGCTATGCGCGCAAGGCACCACGGGCCATCCTTGAGACTTCTCGGATAGCTCTACCGCGTCTCACGAGATATTCCCGTGCCGGCAGTACTTTTCGAATAGTAAAATCCTTCGAAATTCTACGTTTCTGCAAAATTGTCGTCTCACCGTCTCCGCCGGCTTCCGATACATCTCGAGCAACGGATTAATACTTGATCATTCTCCGTAGATATTAACAAACTTATTCATGATACTGTTTTTTTCAGTATGCGATGTATACCGCAAAAGCGATAAAAAAAATGATATGAATGATTGATCGTTATTATAATATATTATCTATATATGATGTTTCATCTAGATGAATATCATAGCTTATATTTTTTTCATTGTATATCGTATATTACTGCACAAAGAGTATTCTCTAAGATATTCTTACAAGGAGAAAATTTGCTGAAGTATCTAAAAATTTACATAGATACAGATCTGAAAATAATGTTGTTGAATCATCAACATAACATTGAAAAAAGATCTGGTTGCATTAACTGAAAATACAGATTCATCTGGTATGTCTGTTCGGCAAAAATAAACGAATCAGAATTTCTCATAGAAATTATCAGATGAATATGATTAATTCTTTCCTGTTAAATTTCTTGTTGATCGATTCTTGATTATCAAACTCTAATCGTTGCGACGATTAATATGCACATAATTCCACACAAGTTTTGGTGTTTCTAATATCAAGTATCATTATATCAATACATTTTAGCACATATAACTTCCAAATTATCAGATTCCTAAATGAATTTTGTTATAGAATTAAAAACTATACTATCAAAAAATTTCTTATTTACTTTCGTCTTCAAACCTAATATTGAAAGTGAAGAATCTCATAATGTTGTGCCTTTTATCTTATCGTGTGTGATTTTGAATTACGAGACTTCTGCTGCGTCCATCTCGCGGCTGTATTACGTACTGTGCTCTCGAGGAATCTTTATTGGATTTAACTAGAAGTTTTATAGATTCGACTGGAAAATACTAACCAAATCCACATAATTAAATCAAACGTTCTAAAATATAAAATTCTATCAAGATAACTTAAAAAAAAAAAATTTTGCTTGATTTTATCAAAATAATTCAATCATATACATCTTGTTGCTATAATCAAGAAATGAAAGTATAGTAATATCATTTCTTTTAACGTTACTTTTTATAATAATGAATTTGATAATGACGTTGTAATTTTTATATCTAATGATAACTGACTAAACGCTAAGATTGCGCTAAGATTGAGAAAGTCACTTAAAGTAACTTATTACATTTACGCGTTAATTACTAAGTAAAAGTAAATTACGAGTAAAAATAATTCGTTACAAGTATCGCATCGTGTTACTTTATATTCGTTACAAATAGCGAGTAAAAATAACTTGTTACAAATAATGACTTACTTTTTTCAGTAACGAGTGAATTTTCTAGTCTATTACAAGTAACGATTGACTTTTCCAACTTTAGTGTTATTGTTACTGCTATAAAACATTCATAATATCATTACCAAATCGTTATTATAACAAAATAAGGATAAAAAGTAATGGAGTTACAAGTAACGCAAATTCCTTAAGTATACTCAAATCATTTTTCTCATTGTCAGTATAAAAATGAGAAATGATGAGCAATGCTGTAAAAGTTTTGATATTCTAGTGTAGTTTTGATATTCCAATTTGAACGTTTTACATAATCATTTTGATGGTCTTACAAAATTATTTTTATATAACTGACCTCTCCTTTCTCTAATAAAATTTTTAAATACTTCAGCATCTTTTTCGTAATGTGTAAAGTAATTTATACAAAAGTAATTTATATATACGACGACGAAAAAATATATAATATATGTATAGTAGAATATTCACTATTCAACGGACCTTTACAGTTGTCCGGAACTGATTCTATTCTTCTTGAAATTTTTTAAACACAAAACTCTAAGGGACACGTTTGTTTTCTACACTAGTTCAATCTATAAAATTTAAGGAATAAAATAATATCTCAAAATTAACATTTATTAAAATTGTACCACAACTCCCATATTTTCAGTAAACTAAAAATTCTCTCCGTACAAAATTCCATTTGTGCAATCAGACTTTTTCCAGTATTATAAAACAAATGAATCTGTAAGATAAAAATATTTTTCAAAAATTTCTTTTTCCATTAAAAATCACTCCTTTCTTGGTTACAGCACTAATACGTGAATATTATCTCTTTCCTTGGTTATAACACTAATATATATGGATATATTGTATCATTTATTTATTTTATTATGAAAAATAAACGAAGAATAAGCAAGGAATAAACGAGCAGCCCTCTGAAGGATAAGTATGACTGTTCAAATGTAAGCTTCGGTTCGCAAGCAGTCTGTCCTTCCGGCAATCACTTACCGGCTAATGCATTACTTGCGAGAGTATACGAGCACTCACGCGATTACATACTCGTCAAGTATCTGCCTTTCGCTCGTATCTTCGGTCGGATTCTTATCCGCGGTATACCATCGGCAATCCCCCACGAATCTCCGAATCGCATAGACTCGCGATTCGGCATCTCGCACATCGTGCACGACGGGAACAACGGTTACAAGATACATGTGTCAATCTCCAGACTGACGTAAAACTTTTCCTATTCCCTACCGGCAGCCGCTAGTCGGAGAAGAGGGAACGAAATTCGAAGCGCCCTTACGCTGGAATCCGTTTGCGCGAGTGCGAATCGCGAAACGCGGAATAATGGAGCGCGCATCGAGGGTATTTGCGAGACAGTAATGAATAAATTGTTGGACGCGCGCGCCCGTACACGGCGACGGCACCGAAAAGCCAGGCAGACAGACAGGCGAGCAAGCATGTGGGTGGATGGATATTGCTTAGTCCGCGCGAGAGAGACTAGGGAAACCCCTCTTTCCTATATTATACTCCCTCAACCTCCTCAGATCCCGTTCAGCGACTGCGCCGAGTGACGCGCGAGCGTTCAAGTACCGAGGTAGTCAGCGAGGTAGTCGGCTCCTCGTTACCTTGCTCTATGTTCTCCATTCAGTTACGGGGAAAAAAAGCAGTACAGATGGATAAAATGGTTCTTTCCTGATACAAGTGCCGTAATGTCGCGATAATTATCGTCCTATCGATCGTGATAGAGTAACATCGAGGGTCATTAGCAGAACCTAATCGGTGGGAGTTAAATTCGTAATGCGGTGCGGTTGCGAAATCGATTACTTCGGCAAATCTAAATGTGCGGGCGCGATTACGAATTTCTGAATCAGTTGATTGATCGATCAATCAATCCAGAATGTCCATCGTGCCCGATTATCGGTGTCGAAACGGGCGAGTAATCCCGCTTGCTTTCACCGGCGCGACGTATGCAGGATTAAACGCATGCTCGAAGCCATCGGCAGCCGAGACAGGTAACTCTCCACGCCGGCGGTATGAACGAGATATCCCGACCCACACCGCCCGCCGGCAATAATTGCCTTATTGACATTAATAAAACGAGCCGGATACCGACGGCCATGTCATCGAGAGCCCCATAAACGTCTGTCCATCGCGTGCACGCGCACATTCACCTTCCCATACAGGAAATCGTATATCCAATTAGCTTAATCTAAAGATTTTCGCAGTTCAATATTTAACGAATACTCTTAGGTTTAATCGTTTTATTTAATTAAAAAATTATGCACAGAAAAGTTGTTAGTTTGTCGCTTTTAAATTTCAGAGAAATGTGAAACTAAAAGGCAGCATGACTTTCGAAGAGTACAATTATTTTTTTCACATTCAAAAAATATGTTTTTGTTTTGTTGCATTTTTTAAATTTTACATAGAAATAACAATTTTGCTGAAATATCTAAAAATTGAACTAGATAGAGATTTGAAAATAATTTTGTTGAACTATCAAAATAATTTTTAGGAAATTCAAGCATGATGAGTATGAGTAATGCTGCAAAACATTTTTATATTCTAGCAACCAGCTTCAGCAAAACTGGTTCTTTTTATGCAGTGTTGCAGAAAATTTTGAAAGTTTAGCAACTCTTTTGATATCATTCTACATCATTATTTTGATGGTCCAATAAAATTATTTTTATCTGTATCTCCTTACATTTTTAGATACTCTATAAAAATAAATCAGTGACTTCAGTTTGTAAAAATGAATCAATGACATCAGAGATTCATTTGCAAAAATCATAATCATCTCTAAAGTAAGAGAATTAGTGTATTGTTATTGAAAAACAGTAAATATTTGCGGATGATTACATTAATTATAAGTGTAGTCAATAAAATAATTGATTTACTTTTTTTTAGAGAGTAGATATTTTTGATAAATGTTAAATAAATACTTCAGCAAAATCATTCTTTCTGTATAGATCAAATTAGAAATCTTCAATTGCTTTCTCTCGGAAACGCAGCAGATTGAAACTCAATTATTAAATCATTGAATATCCAATTCGAAGTTTGATAACAACGAACATTATTGGATGGAATCTATCACACTATATTTTTATATTTACTTTTAAGGAAACAGAACAGTTTTGTCAAAGTATATAAAAATTTAACTAGATACAAATCTGAAAACAACTTTGTTGGGCCATCAACTCTCTAAATCTGAATCAGTGGATAGTCACTAATTACCCAGTGGTATATTTAGCACTGATAATCAGTGAAGTTCAACTAAAAAAAAAAAGAATATTTGAGCATTATACAACTAAAAGACTGACATTAATTTCAATCTTCCAATACCGTATTCATTGAATTTAAGCGCTAAAACAAGGTTAGTTAGGTCACATAATAAAGATTGATTAGGAATCTCCATATTTAATTCATTGATTACCAGTGGCATACTTGGCACTGATATCAGTAATTATCCACTGATTCAGATTTAGAGAGAAAATAATTATATAAGATACTTAAGCTGGTCTTTAGACTGTCAAAACTTTTCGCAGTATTGCGTAAGTTTTTTCGCAATCATGCTTAAGCATTCTACATAGTTATTTTGATAATCCAATAAAATTATTTTAAAATCTGGTAACTAAATTTTTTGGTACTCAGCAAAATTCATTTTGTAAATCAACATCTGCGATTCAAACGTTACTTGGTCCAGCACAAGTTAGATGAAAATTGTCGGCAAAGAGAAAGGGCGAATAAACGATGCCCAAGCCCTCCATAGTGAGGACCGAAAGGTCGACGGGGAAGCCTAGTGGTACGAAGGGGATCGAAGGAAGAAGAAGAGGGTGGTCGGCGATATTTCAACGGTTTCGCGTGCAGGCGAACTTTAATAATATTCGTTCCATCAGGTATAGCCGGCCTCATATTAAGTCGGTCCGCGCGAACGAGGCGCCGCCAGAGCGGCGGAATATGATGAGTGGAAAACGGAGGGGCGAAGAGAGGAGAAAAAGAGTACGCATGAGGTGGCACGACGGCAGAGGAGGAGGTGATGGCAAAGAGAAGAGAGGCCGTGCAGAAGGATCGAGGGTGGAAGCGGTCGAAGAGGTGGGCCGAGGAGGGCGCAGAATGAGACGTGTAATAAAGTGAGTTTTTAATTTCCACCAGTGCCGGCGGTTGGCCGCCCCGCGGGTAGGGGGTTAGAAACCCACGGGTTCGCCCCCGTTGCCCCGAGCTCGCGGCCTGTCGGCTAGTATTACTAGATAAATCACCCAACAGGCAATAACCGCCCGTTCCACCCCCGGGGCCCCGCACTCACTCGCCGACTCCGCTACCCACCTTCGGATCTCTGCCACCGACAGCACTGATACGCGACCGTTCAACGCTAAACGCCATCCACGTCCCTCCGAAGAAGCAAGACGGCCGCGAGATTTGACGCCGGTTCCCCGATTTGGTCCTGGCAAATTTATTGCTAGCTCTCGATTAAGGTCCAACTATCGAGTTACTTGCGATTCCCACGATGCGTGATGATAAGTTAATTGTGTCAAAAGCATGTCTGATCTGCGATCTCAATATCACATTTTTAATTTCTAATACTAATTTCTAATGCTAATTTCAATCCTTCTTGTAATACAAATTTTCTTGACTTATAGATTTCATATTAGAAAAAATTAGGAAATATATGTAAAATAATTTTCAATTTCGATATTGCGAACAATTACAATATTGCAAATTTCTTTTACAATATTGTAATTGTTCGCGATATCGAAATTGAAAATTATTTTATATATATTTTCTAATTTTTCATTATTTGAGAAATCGCAAATATCATTTGAAAACTGAAACATTTACAAAAGAATATGTCATTTTAATGTAACATTTTAAATACAATATATTTAATATTATATATACTACAATTTTCCGTTGGAAGAATTAAATTTAATACAAGTTGTTAGATGGTAACACAAGTAGATATTATTTAAGAAGATAAATATAAAAAAGGTAATACTGATATAGTTTGTAAATAACATGACAGCATAGATATTTTTTTCAGTACTCTCTAATTTTCTTGGAGTGAACTCTCATTTTAAAAGAGTTAAAATATTATCACTATTGAAAGACTGGAAAATTTGCACTCTTGAATAAGAGGCAGATTTTCACACTTTTTTTTGAGTGATTTATTCCAAAATCTCACTCCTTTTTTGGAATGAATTTCACTCCAATAATGACATTATGTTAAATTAATACTGAAATATGTTGAAAAATTTAACAAAAGTTTTTACAAAGATTTGAGTGGACTATTTCCAACACAAATATGAAAAATTTTTTTGCTATGTATTAAAAAACTTTTACTTTATAAAAAAGTTCCATATGAAAGGGGAATATATTTCTTGCCACAACCAATATTCCTCACTTTTATCTTTGACAAAGTTATAACTATTTGCATTCGACATGCAAATTTTATAAACACAACAGATGATTTTCGATACGATATGAACGAACAGCAAGAGCACCGATCGATTAAGTTTCACTTTTAACCCGTTGGAACATCGCATACAATGCCGGCACGTGCACTTAGATAATCGTTAGAGCATATTTGCCACACAAAACGTAAGATCTTCGTTTCCATCGCGCTTATGATAATCAACCTCTCCGCAAACGTTTGCGTTTAGTGTTTTACGGCGTCGGATGATACGCTGTGAAAACGGCGGCTGCAAGAGAACATAATGACGCTTACGATCAAATGATAATAAACGCAATAGCATTATCATAATTACAGTAGCATTACCGCGCGATATTAACCTACTGCCAGCATAATGCGCGCACAAACTTTAGACATACGCACAGCTCTTTGGGAGAGCAATGAGCTAAAATATTAAATAGTAAAGAAAGATCCTTAAGTATTTACTCACTCGACGATTCACTCCTTTAAAGACATTTCCTCTTTTATTTTAATTGCTCGTTTAATTTTTATGAAACTTGGGTTATGAAATAATTATTTGAATCTAAAAAAATTATAAATTAAAAATGATAGATTCAATATGGTAAAAAAAAAATTTTTTTTAAATTTGGTTATCATAAAACTCGATTTTAATGAGTTTTTAATTGTGAAGTAATCATCAAGTTTCCAGTTTCGCTTTATTTGAAACTCATTAGTGATACATAAACAGTTAGTACTGATTTTCAAACTCACTTTCAAACTGTGATTATGAGCTCTGTGACACTAGATCTTTCCTCATGGTGATTACTATCCTTTTGAAATTTAATATTTTCAGGCTATATATACATTCAAAAAAACACAGAGATATTAATAACCTAAAACCGAGTTTCACGATAATGAAATTAGTTTTTTGAAATTTGGATTTTAAAATTCTGAAATACAAAAAGAGTCGAATTCAACGACTCTGAAAACTTTTAGAAAGTAAGATCTTCCATAAGTTACATTGTCAGAAAATTAATGTAATTTTTATTTAAAGTTAACGTAATTGAACGATTTTTTTATTAGACCAAAATTCAAAGAATCATAATTTAAAATTATGTGAGAAACATTTATTATAAACAATTTTTCAACATAGTTGAAGAAAGTGTCCATTGGACTCGCGAATGTCGATCAGAGTTAACTTTAGAATTTATTTACTCTATATTTACAAAATGTGGATTAATACACTGTTGCAGTACACACATACAATTCCTTCAATTGTAAGTTTTATTAATTTTCGATCACAAAAAAAATGGAACGCAAATAAAAATGGCCAAACTGCTTTTTTACATTGATACTTAATTTTCATTGTATTCACGTGCTGCTTGATGATCTAAATTGACCTAAATATTTAAACGCGACCTTCGAAACCCGGATCGAGTGATGCAAACGACTGAAACGTTTCGGCACTTATTGAAACGATATTTTCAGGCGGATTTTGCGCGACGCATACGACGCCGTTGCGGCGTCGGTCGTACGGGACCGTAAAATTTTGTCAGAACGCAAGTCCCGCCCTCCCGGGACCAACCTCTGAGAAAATACAAGAAGTCCCCCGGGGGAAACGTTACGGCTGGCGCTCGTAAGTTTACCACCGCCGACAAATTAATGTCCCTGGATTACGGAAGCGGACCGCAGGGAAAGATTTCCGTCGAGGACCGTCGAAGCCGTTTTCAAAATTTACTTTAAGCCGCGGCTACATCCGCATTTTCCGTTCTGTCTCGCCTATTTCCTTCGATTTGCTCGTACGCTACTGCAAATGTCTCAGTACACCTACACATGTCTCGCCCACTTCCCCTTCTCCTATTTAAAATATAAATTATAGTATAAAAAGTCAACAATAAGAACTTGTTTAAATCATTTAAAAATTAACACCAAATGGCACGAGAAATGCTCGCAATAATAAATTGTAATTTAATAATTAAATGATTAGTTATGTTAACAAATTAATGATCCGTTAAAAATAATGTGCATTTATTTAATATTTAACATAACATTATCAAAGAATAACAGTATTATATTCAAAGAGAAATTAATTTATACAACAATTGATATTAATTATAAATCGTTATTATTTTTGTATTATCAGTTTGTATTATCCGTTAACTGTACATCATTTAACATTGCCAGGCGACAATATATTGAATTAATAAATGTATTAAAAAATTAATATACGTGTTCGTCAAACATTTATATCTTTCAGCAAAATATATTAGGTGTTGGAATTAATTCGTAGCGTTTTACAAGTGATGGGAAGTACTTTCATTAATGTATTTTTTAATGCTCATGTGAAATAAATAACATTCTTTCATTAAAAAACGCTACGAATTAATTCCAACACCTAATAATAAAAATATTTTAGGACGTAGTTCTCTTATTACTGATATTGCTATATCTTACATATGTTTATATATGTATTATAATCATTTTTATTATTTATTGATATTCATCATATCTAAAATTTAATTTATAAAATATTTACCATAATCCAGTATTGGTACATAAGGATCATCATTACATATATAAAATTATATTTTTCAATTTCTTAAAAACTATCTTTCTTTAATGTAGTTTTATTAGCTTTACATTAGATATATCAATAATCTAGACTCGTAAGCAACGTTATTGCTGATGCCTTTTAAGGTGTTGTTCTCTACTATTTTCAGTAAAACATTTCTCGTATCTTACATTTTGTATTTGTATTTGTATGGAGACTCTACTCAAGTCCTTGTTAAAATTTAAATACTTAAGTAACTTATTTAACAATGAGTTTTAATTTAACATAATGTGATTATGTTATTTGAATATTTTCTGTTAAATTGATATTTCTTAATGTTAAAATAACACAATTTGTAAATAAATAAAAATAACATAAAAATGTTTCTTTTTAAATAATTTTAAAATAAATGAATAAAAAATATGTTAATTTAATATGTTATAAATATTAATGAAAAAATATGATTGCTTATACAGATTATGTCAGTGTTACGTTTTTTGTGTTAATTTTTTACATAATATTTGTGTTACTTTCTAATAGATTCATTTTGTATTAAATTAACGCAAATTTGAGTGAATCGTTTGGGACATATGAAATATATCAAATTTACCACAAATTTTACTATGTACATTTCAGTATTATTATTATTATTATTATTATTATTTTATATTTTTTGAATAGATCTAGAAGAGTTTCAAAAAAGTTTAGCTTATTAAGGGCTAATGATAATTGAAGCTAAATCAAGATAACGTGCGAAACGAAAAGAGAGCACAAAAGCACGCGGATTAATGACTTTAATGCGGCACTTCCTGCCTACATTGGTCATGCCATGGGACCGCGGTCTGGCAACTTGACTCTGAACTTGCTCAGAACCAGAGAAAACATCTGGAACATATCTCCCGCAGTATCCTCTTCGTCTCGGCCCCTTGGATTTCTCTCTCACGGCCTGTTTTCGTTTTCTTCTTGCGTCTCGCTCTTTACGTCAGTCTCGTACGCCAACAGCGCGAGTCAAAGTCACGTCGCCGTAACAGAGTATTATGTGTATGTACGACGGAGAAACCGTAACCGGAAAGACGCTCTACAGTGTCGTTAAATACTTGTCTTAAGTATCTTTCGCGTATGTCAAATATGAAAGATTATAATTTAAATTAAGATATTTGAGTATGATTTTTTGACAGATGATACGATTTTTTTGTATTATTCGATTGTTACTCTAAAAATGATTACATTTGTAATAATAAAGTTAGGAATTATAAACTCCTATAAAACCTGATATTAAACTGTTATTTAAAAATTATATCAATTTCAAAGAAAAAGTTTCACTTTATTTCATTGCTCATTGAAATGTTTAATTTTATTTGCGTATTATAAAGGTTCTGACAAAGATGGATTTCAATCAAGTTTCTACTCTGCGGAAAAAAATCAACAGCAATTATAGGTATATATGTATATGTAATGTGCAAGAAATTCATAGACGAAAGAAAGCGCAATAATTGTAGGCCTCTATTGTGCACGGCCCAATTTTCAGCCAGGCACGCCTTTTATCCCCGATCTCGGAAGCGCGACAATCGCTCATTAACAGATTTCTTCGCGACGGCGCCGACACGACAGTGGGTTAAATCACATCGACGCCCGCGGATTGCATTCAGGTTGGCCGGTGCACGTCGACACGTCGACGGGGTGCATTTAAATAAAAAGACGCGATAGCCGAGCGATATATATCTCGTGCGGATTGCAGAACAAAATCGGGTTGGCTGGCTTGAGGGGTTGAGAGTCTGACGGGAAGGGAGACGGCTGGGAGAGGGGAAATCGGAGGGGTCAAATGGCGGGCAGAATGCGCGGTGATTGCTGAAGGGCCGCATAATTGCACCCTTTGTGGTGCAATCAACGGCGCAACTTGGACGGCGCCTACGTCTATCGGTCCTCGTACCCTCCCTTTCGTCCCCTCTCACACTGTACGATCTCTCTTTACCGTTCCCTGTCCCTCGTATTAACGGGGGCGTCATCAGCGGCGATCCGATCGTTCCTTAAATATCGCGGCAGTTATCGCTAAATACACTCACCCGGCTACCATCGCGGACACCCTGGATTTTTGAAATTCCGGCCTCGTTTCTGCACGGCCTCATCGCCGATGAGGATCGAGTGCATATTGATAAACGACATAAACGACGAACTCGTGAGATGTAAATGATAAAATGAATGAGTTCGCTTATCTAAATAATATCTGGAAATCTGCGTAATCGAATTTTCTTTAACTCTATTTAGAGAAGAATAGAATGAGTGTATATTAAGGTACTGAATTAGATACATATGAAATTAGATACATATTATGGTAAAAGTGTTTAATATTTGTTACTATAATTGTATGATAAAATAATTATAATTAAATCTGTTTTTATAGTTATTACTCTGTAACAAGTAAATTAATTATAATAATTAAATATTATATTTACAGTTCTACTAAAAAAATATATAGCTGGCACCGAAAATACTATAAAAAAATAATAAATGATAATAATTGCAATTTTTCTCTCAATGCACAATAATTACACAAGCATATTAAATATATCTGAATGAAAATATAACATAAGAAGATTATTAAAAATAATATTTTCTTATATTTGAAAATATATCTGATATATTACCGGTAATAATAGAGCAAAATTTTTATCACTTCTTTCTTTTTACTAAATGCTTACTCTTTAATGCTTTTTCCCCCAAAAAAAATTTGCTGGTGATTAATGGACAAGCTTATTTTCCGCTTATCATTGCTTTTCGCAGTTCATAACTCATCGTTTACCTCTTCGCCAATATGCAACAATATCAAAGCGAGACGATCATCATGAAAGGTCGAACGAGATTTTCGTATCGCGAGGACGACTGCAACACAGCACAATAGAAAGTAATGCGTCTCGCTTGGTAAAATTTATACGCTATTCAGGCCGCGCACAAACGTCGGTAAATTCCGTTGAATTAACCATCGCCGCGGTATCGGGGAAGAGCGACTAAGCGGTTCCACGGAACGATTCACGTTCTCGATTTCTCTCATCCGCATTCGCTGTAATGCCCGTCCAATCCTGGCGCCCTGACGAATTTTATTTTTATCGAATTCGATTTCGCTGTACCTAAATTGCGTAAAAAAAAAACTATTTTGACTTCTGATAAATTGTCTGGCTAAAATTAATTATCTTAGAAAATTATTAGAATTAAGTCTCTCAGACTCTCTACGATCCAAAAATTAATAAATTATCATATAAAAATGTCATAATAAAATTTCTGATGTCTTGATTTGACTATTTTTTTTTAGCTCCGTCCGAATTTAAGAAGAATCGTACATCTACGTTTTGAAGTTCTTTCTAACGAAATTGCACGTGGGCAATGCCACGCGAATTCCCGATTTTAATCGTCGGAATTAATGAGGCGGTAGGATCGGGATACACAAAGTAGAACGCGGATAATTAGACTGGGGAAAAAACCGAAGGGATTTCAGTATCCGGCGAGACGACGACCAATGCTATGAGAAATATCACGTGGTGTTCACGCACCATGTTTATTTCAACAGAATCCACTCATAATAAAGTAACTTTAAGTAAGTAGATGGCCACACATAGTTGTTCTTAAAAACTTTTGAACAAATAAAAAAATATTATCCAGAGATCTCAAAGTTCATTATTTTTACATTCCTCTATTTAAGAATGTAAATAATATTAATTTAACTTTATACGTACTTTAAAAAAAAATAAAAATAAAAACTTTGGGATGTTTGAGCACCCAATATCTACTTAAAGAGCTTCTACAATCATCTATCATCGAAGGCCTTCGCGCTGGGCGCTCAGCAACGGAAATAATTCGATTCTTTGGATACTCGAGATCAATCGTTTATGACGTTGTGGCAAAATACACGGCTTTAGAACAGTTCAACGAAGGTTCCAGTATGCCAGCGAGGAAGAGTCACTCGAAAGAACGCACCGTGAGGCTCCTCGCAGTTGTTGAAAGGGCTCAAGCATTGATTTCGGATGACCCAGGGCAATCATTGCAAAAATTAGCATCGATTGTTGATGTAAGCGAGCTAACAATGAATCGAATTGCTGAAGAGGATCTTCGATACAAATCGTACACATTAAAGATACGACAGATGCTCTCTGAGGACAAGCCGAGTTGCTCGCATCGACACTCATTCTGGCCTCCAACAGCCCAGATTTAAATCCCTTGGACTACGTGGAACGTAGTTGAAAGGGTCACAAACAAGTCTCGGCATCCCAATGTGACGTCATTAAGGACCGCTATTGAGGCAGCATTCGTGCATGGACAGCGCTACATTACAGCGTGCGTGCGAACGCTCAGACTGAGAATAGAAGCCGTCATTCAAGCTAATGGGGGATATATCGAATAATTGTGCTCTACAGGGATCCCACTGTAACTTTTGACAGAGATTGTAGATCGAGTAACGACGTTTCCCATGATTGAAAAAAAAAAACATCTTTCCGTCGAATATTGCCAACCCTGTATATATATATATATATATATATGATTACATGTTGATTAGATATGATTAGATATGATTACTGCATATATTGTATTATCATATACTACATCACATTGCAATACAAATTTTGTAACTAACTAATCTTTCATATTAGGTATCTAAGCCTATCTAATTCTAAAGGTATCTAATTCTAACAACTCAACACTGTTTATTCATGTAATCCCTAATCTAAAAACCAAGATTGTTTTATATGTACAAAGTATAAAACTTGTATATAATGCAAATATTGTTTCGAGTCGACGTCAGAAGATGATAACAAAATTATAATTTTCCAACTTTCTTATTTTTAATATAAAGTCGATCAGTTTGGACTTTCTACGTTACGTGGAGAAGAATTTTTAACTCTGTATATATATATAAAGGCAATTAGAAAAATACTTATTTAAAAAATGATCGATAAAGCAAATAACTTTAGGATCCCCTTAAAGCTTAAAATTTCTAAATCTGCGTTGTCGGAAGCGCAAAGTTTGCGACGAGTACAATCTTGTCTCGCTCTAAAATTTTCCTTCCACGTGGGTAAAGCGTCCCTGCGCATGGCGCGTATCCGGTGAACGAATTCGCGCGATTGAGGATCACTGGAGCTTGAGGCTGGCGACATGACGATGCCATTACCGCGTCGACCTTCTCCCACACCCTCAGCCTCTCTACTCTTCTCTCTCCCTCTCTCTTTCTCTTTAGCACATTCTCTTACTCTCCTTTTCTATCTTTCTGTCTTCCCCCTTTCCTTCTCCTCTCACCATCATTCTCCATCGTCTTTCATCTCATCCGCGCCACCGCGGATCTCGAATTATACAGAGACGGCGCCACTTAAAATAATACACCCGTTACAAACTGAACATCAACGTTAAAACCTGTCGTTTTCTGTAAGCTGGAATTATGGAAATTCCGCCACGTAGCCGTTAGTAGTGTCCCTTCTTTGACTATCTTCTCGATTCTTCGGAGCGATGTCGCGACGGGACGCGAGGCTAGAGCACGCGTTAATTTCGTGTTTTCCATAAAAGTGATACGATAAGACAAAATGTACTAACCCGATTTGTGACGTGCGAAATTCTAAAGGTTTTTCTCTTATTTTATTGTATCACTCGTTATTATCTACTAGGAGCAAATTCGCAGTTTGCAATTTTTCATATTGTCTCCAAATATAAGGCCAACTGAATGAGAAGTATTCTTCGTAAAACTCTTCGCCATTGATGTAACACGAACAATTATGCTGACAATGAGTGGAAAAAAGAATAATTGCGATAATTTGAAACTTTTCAAATTTGTGAAATGTATGAATGCTATAAAACGTTATAAAACAGTTGTCCTAAAAGATGAATATAAATTATTAATTTATAGTTGTTTAATTAAATTATAATAAATTCCAATCATTTTTACGGTAATAACTAAAAGGACTATGCTCTACAGTTTGGGCGCCGGCTGAATAGCTTGAGATTTAACTAAAGGATTATAGAGCATAAAAAAAAGGATTAAAAAGTTCCATATGCACAATTTTGTAAAATGAGTCCCTTGAGTGCTACAGCTGTTCAAAGTTCGCTATTATGACTATGTATTGTGTAGGTTTGTTTTATTCGATTTCTCGAATCATCTGGAATATATCCAATCTTAACGAAGACAACTAAAACCTTTTTTGGACCCCAAATGAATAGTTATAAGTAATATATATTAATGAAGAGGGAAGAGAGACATTCAAAGTATGAAACAAGAGGTTTTAATTGCCTAATTGAAGTGCCAATATATGGACCTTATCTCTTTTCAACCAAATATACACTTTTTTTTTTACTGCAAGATGCCGTACTAATGTCCAGTTTGATTTGACAAAGAGGCTGCGATTCAGTATTTTTAACTGTAACATTTCCATCTCTCGTTTTAATATGTTTTCTTTTATAATGGCAGGCATGACATATATATATTTAAATGTGTTGAGTGGGACTATCTTGTGGAACTACTAGATTCTTGTTCCAAGAAATCTAGCACTTCCTCAGGCAACAAATGCTGGTTTACCCCAATTGGTACATTCGCCGCTTGTCCATCTTCCTCCCTCTTCGCCCCCCCTCCTCCCAGGGCGAACTCTAGGGGCATCGCCATCATTACAAGCAAATCCGAATTTCTGTGGCATGAATTACGACCAGGGACTTAGCCGGATTAATGAACTGTATCAAATACATTTTAGATATTACTTCAATGTCTTTGGTACAATCCGTTACCGCCGTCACAGCGGGGAGGTGTCTGGACGCAGAGAAATTGGATAAGACTAGTGGTACATGATTGTAATAATGAACTTTGGATAGTTCTAGCACTTAGGAAACCTCTCCTATAAAGTATTAATTTTTGATTCTCTTTTAATACCTTAAAATTTTAGGCGCGTCTGTTCATCCAGGACCCAAATTCCCCTATAAAACTGGGCATAGTTTGTGTAACTATTTTCGGTACCAACTATATATTTATTTGTATATATATTTGTTGATAAAACTTGATAGTTATTATTCCTTTATAGCAGTAATAATCATAATTATGTAATTATATTTATCACAAATATCAAAAACTTTTCTCTCAATGTACACATTATTATATTTAGCGCAAATTGTCATTTCACAATTTAAAAAAAGTTTTGTATTTATTTTTATCTAAAGAATATCTAGAATATTATCAATCTTTATTTACAATGACAATATATGAATAATGAAAATTGAGATATAATGTTGGAATGTCAGAAACACTCCATGCGAGTAATCCCGATAAAACGAATCACGCGAGTAATGTAGAATTAATCAAAGAGAAATATGTTATTCTTCTTTTGAACTATTCTCCGCGAACTACGGGCCATGGCACACAAAAAAACTTAAGCAGTAAAACGTAAACAACGAAATCAATATTTTGAATTTTATGTTTTATGGCTTTATGGATTTTACTGTAATTGCTAATTCGCTTACTGCTTAAGTTTTTTTTTGTATCCATGGTCTTTATACTCTCACTGTTCATCCACGACTAATTGAAGTCTTTATTCAGTCTGATGCGATATTTTCGCGAAAGAATATCGTAATAGGCGGAAAATCTTAGGAATCGCAACGAAGAGCGATGTGGATCTAAATAAAAGACTCCCTTAATTAGAATCTTCGTTAAGAGACCACCCGTAAGTCTCGCTCTCCCTTCCTCCCTTGCTCAACCCCAACGCCTCCCGGCCGAGATCCTCAGGTAAAAACGTAAGAACTATTTTCATTAAACTCTGCGGCGAGTTCGCGCTGCAAAAGTCTTCCGCTTTTATAGGCGAGAGCCGAGTAGCCGCGTAAAGAGATTAAGCCGATGGAAACATGGACGGGGCAGGCAAGGGGCAGATTCCGCGGAGGGGAATATGTTTCGTTATTAATTCGCTTTTATTAATTTCGCTCGGCAAATTCGAACGGAACGGAGTCGCACGATCATCGAATCGATCCTAATCCCTCCGTCGTCTTCTCCCCCAACTCACGTTTCTACTTCAATTTGGATCGTTAACGTTGATTTCTGTCCAAATTGCCGTACAAAAGAATTTTTCCCGAGTGAGCTCTTAAATGACCCGCATGTGGCGGATAACCGTCGACGAGTCGGTCGTATCTGCGCACTGATCTATATATATATGCCAATTTATACTGTATTAAATGTATATTAAAGGATCAAATTTAAACTAATTTCTTAAGTTAAATTATCGTAATGTTATTTTATATTTCTACTATAACTTTTATTATTTTCAACTTTTAAAGACATTATTTTAATATAAAACATGTACTTAGTTGAATTGATTAATTTTAAAGTAAACAATATTATTATATGATGTTTACTCTTTAAAATTAATCATTAATTCAACTAAGCACATGTTTTATATATAAGCACTTAATAAATAGTAAATTAAATCCGAGTCAAAGAAGGAAGGTCAATAAGGTCGTTTTCGCTCAAGATCTAAAAAAAATAATTTACTTGTAATGTATGTTTATTCATTAGAAATATCAAAAATAACCATTAGATGAGAAAAACTTGGTTGATCTTCTTCTTTTAATACATTTCATGAATTAAATTAATTCTAATGTTTTAATTGTATTGTTTTAGTTAAATTAACGACAATTACTTGTTCTTTATCAAAGAACTCTTCGAACTACACATAAATGTAAATTTATAGTTGCCACCTTTTGCAGTATTCCATCGAAGATCGATGGTTCTTCTGCCGGAAATCTCATTATTTTATGCGGCACAGTGATAATATCGAAATTATTGAAATTGAAACTTCGTTATAATGCGTCAGTTTTGACACTTCCGTCACAGATATCTTTCAAAAAAAACCAAAGAAAAATCGACTCATATTTAAAAAAAGATTACCAAAATTTTTAGTGTTAGGAGATTTTTCTCGTGTACCGGAAAACCGATTTAATAAAACAACTGGAGCTTTTCCGGTCAAAAGCCGGAGAAGTGGCAACCGTAAGTGCAATAAGTGAAACAAAACTATATCTGTTTTATTCCAACTTATTGTACTGGTGTGCATCAGTTTAAAGAATTCATCGATAAAGAAAAGATCTATAAAGTAAAAACAGTGGCGATCTATAGAAATTACAAATAATTAGTAATAACTGAAATTAGATATAACTTAACATTATGAATTTAATAGTGTAAAATTGTAATCCGCAAAAGTTACATTTTATGTTCGATAATTTTTGAGCATTTTAACGCTTCAGCCGTATCGTGCCATTGAATTATCGTTTTTTTTTCCCTTTCTTCACATTTAATAAGTATTTCAATCGGAAATCGCGCTTAATAAGATTGCTTTCATGTTAAGCCGACGCCACTCGCGAGAAAGGGAAACGCAGGTAACCACAGCTGATGGGAACACATTCCCCCGCGCTATTTACGCGCGGGATGGAAAAACGTAAATGTGATTTGTAGTCGGGCGGGCGGAATCGACTCGCGGAAAACGGCGCAACAAAGAAACGCGAAGAATCGGTGTCCTTCCGACGCACGGACGGGCACCAACCGGCGAAGAGCCTTCTTTCAAGTTACGGGCGCACCGAAGCGCGCGCTCGATTTTCCGCGCGCGTTACGTACGTTCGTAACCGCACGCGGCCGAGTTATTTCAATGAGCCGGCATCGTAGGAGTAGAGGACGGCGGCGGACGGAGGACGGCGCGGAACGGGAAACCGGCGCGGCGCCGCGCAGTCACTGATTTAACGCGAGACAATTGAATCTAATTACGACCGTCGCGGTAGCCAGTGATACTCAATCCCGCCCATTCCGCGTCGCGGTTTTTTTCCCGCAGTCTAATTCTCTCTATCGAGTCGATATTGCGCGGCGGTGGCGTTAACGCTGAGCTTCACGGCAATATTTTTCCCGCCCGTCAATTTTCTTCTCTCCGTTTACGGTAACGATTAAAAGACTCGTAACGGCACATGCTAAGCCGCGAGATTGAAAAAGACTGTAAGTCTTTAATGAGATTTTAGTATCTGAGTTTCCATCGCGGTGATGTACAATATTGTGAGAGGTGCTGAATTGAATTTACATACTTTCGATTAGGACGGAACTTTAATGGAACTCGAAAATCTTTTACATTTCATCGAAACTCTTATACGCCATTCATTTACGCAAATTCTTTGAATCGCTAATTAGGATATGTATGTGTCACATGTCCAAGCATTATAAAAAATATAAAAATTTCATAGATCGTTCCATTTTATTCATTTGAGCATCTGTATAAAATTTGAGTACAATTGTCTTATTGATTTAAAAATTATTTTATTTTTTTGTTTACCTTAACTTTTGTATGTAAAATCGCGTTTTGCAGTATGTATTTACAAATTCGATGAGAAAGTAGCATTACAAATTGAATTCGTTATATATATTAATAAAAACTCTATAATAAATATTCGTGCAAAAATTTATTTGAATCCGCTTATTCGTTTAAAAGTCATTTTTCCTAAAGCTAATCACAAACTATCTACAATGAAATTTTAAGGCATAAACTTTAAGCCTTAAGTCGTGAGAAATTGATCAATCACATTCGAATATGAGGAAAATAATCGACTATAATTGATGAATTGTTTAGGCTTAAATTTTATTAAGCCTTAAAAAATTTCATTATTACACCATTCAAAAATTCCGGCAAAATATAATTATTACTACGCTACATAAATCATTTTAATTCAAATTATTTATTACTTTGTTTTTTGCAGTCAGTTTTAGGATGTATTCACAATCAAAATTTTTTGACTGGCATTAGGGTTTTCACACACTTATATATTATACTTTTAATTGATATTGTACAGCGAAAGCATTCTTAAACGTATACCTTTAGATCGTTTGTTGCACTACAACACAAAAATAATATCTCGCGCTGCAAGAGACACAGTGAGAGACACCGTCAATTGCGTTTCATCTCGCGTCGATTTTTCATCGGGCAGAAGAACTGAGCATTAACGATGCGTTATGCGATTTCCGAGTATCATATTAGCGACGTTAATGTCGGTATGTAACGCGTGTATTGCAATCCGACGGTTTCAGACTGGTCGGCGCACTCCACCGGTTGCTCCATCGAGGCGCGGCGCCGCAACGCACCGAGCCGCATCGGGCGCCCCTGGCTGTTCATTAGAGGCCGCATTGTCCGCTAACTAAGTACAGACATAGCCCTACCCACAGCCCTCGAACCAACCTACTGATCTCCGAGGGCTCTCGTGCCCCTCGCGACTGCCACGTAGAATCTCTTCCATCCCCGCTATCTACCGTTCTACGGAGCTGTCTGCCGTTACTCGTGCCGTTCGCAGTCTGTATATAAACGCGAACTAGAGATCCTCGAGTAAGAGATTGGATATCATATGTTTGGTCCGCCATATTTTTCATTCCAAACCTGTTTATGATAGAATGAGATATTCACGCATCTCATTTTATCTAATCAAAAGTTATCTAAACGGTGTCCAATCTTTTACTCGTACTTGAGGATCTTTAATGCGAATTTACTTTAAAACATCTTCAAGACAGCACGAACGAAATTTATATCGACAAACACCATTTCTCATTTATACTTTAAAAGTAAAGCGATTGCTACAATAAAATAAACATTTTGTACTTGTGTTAAAACTAGTCCTTGTTAAAATTTTTGTATTCAATCTCTTAACCCGGATGTTAATTTAATGTAATGTAATTAAGTTATCTGAACATTTTTTGTATAAATTAATGTTTAAGATTTCTTAGTTAAAATAACACAATATTTATGATTAAGTGAACAAGTAACATAAAAAATAATGTAATTTTAAAAGTAAGTTCAAAGATAAATAAATGAAAGAAGAACGTATGCGTTAATTTAATATTATAAATGTTAATTTTACTGAAGAAATATGTTTTCAAATTTATTTCGAAATTATATCAAAGTGTTACATTTTTTATGTTTATGTTTATACAATGTTTGAGTTACTTTCTAATAGATTTATTTTATGTTAAATTAATGCAAAAATTTAAGTAGACTCTTTGATACGTGGAATATGTTAAATTTAACATAAATTTTCCAACTGCATAAATTCGTCTACGTTCGTCTTTCTCCCTTCGTCTTTGCTAACTTGGTTTGAATTCACCTTAATGCGACGCTAATAGGATCTGCTCCCCTATCCTGATTATATATTTAAGCATTTGCTGATTCGTTATCTTTAGTAATGTTGCATTATTGTTTTAGATTAATCTTGTAGAATTATTCTTAGCTTACTCTTTTGTTCTATTATGCTTACACATAACTATACAAATTATTTTTCCGTATAATAAATAATGATAACAATATTAATAAACGATAAAATTAACGGGAGATAGAAAATCCGGAATTTATTTCAACAAATTTATTTACAGAATTTATGAGTGTATGCGTGAAAATGCTTTATCAAATAACGGTACATAAACAGTAAAAAAACATTTTATATTTATGTTGGAACGGCTCAACATATTTTATTGTGTATCGTTCAGGTCATTGTTAAATTTTTGTGTTAAATTTTTTTAACATACTCGAGTTAATTTAACCTAATGTGTTTAATCAAATTATATTATTTAAATAGTTTGTGTTAAACTGATATTCAATTTCTTAGTGTCAAAATAATACAATTTATGAGTAAGAACAAATAACATAAAAAAAAACATAAAAATAATGTGTTTTAAAACTAAATTCTAAGATGAATGAATAAAATATTAGTTTAACATATCATTTTTTTTTAAATTAAATTTTATTTTTTTAATTTATTTTTTAATTTTTAAAAAAATCTTTTTTGTGTTTATCTTCTTAAATATTTGTGTTACCTTCTAATATATTCATCTAGTGTTTTTTTATTTAGTTGATTTATTCATTTTGCATTAAAATAACGTATAAATTTAAGTGCACATAAAATGTTAAATTTAACACAAATTTTCCAACGGTGTAGTATCGAAATTTCACTGCGAAAATAATCACGTTTAAATTTATTCCTTTAATCGAGAGGAAGACTGAATTTTCTTGCGTAAAATCTTTTTATTAATAGCCGTAGTCGCAGTACGGCTGTCAATCCGATGAGAGCCGAAATACGCTCTCTTTTTAGCTGTCTCCCATCTTACATTATCGTGCTATTATTATTTTATCTCCTACAGTAGCTTTTATCCTCTTTTTTTTTCTCTCTCTTTGCCCCGGGGCTTGCCAAGCCGCGTCTGGTGGCTCGCGCTGCTCGACAAACCACTTTCACCCACTCATTCTCCCCTTTCCCCCGCCGTCTTTTCCCATCCGCTTCTGCCGACACATCCATCCCCGTATCTCACTCCGCCGCCACTCGATTCAGCCTCGCCGCGACGCCACGCCACGTTCGATTTCCACGAGGACGGCGACGCTCCAGCGTCGCGCAAAGTGCCGGTCGAAGAGTCTCCCTTGCTACTTCGCTCGGCAGGATCGGTTTTTCTGCACTCAACGATAGTGGAAGTTTACTGTCGCCCGTGATACGTCGACTCGACGTACATTTTAGCAGCTGTAGCTATACTGTCAGCTCGAGGCACCCATCGAGCGGAATGCATTCCGTCGATGGAAACAATCAATCGGATTAGGTTGTCGGTCGCGAAACAGTTTCATTCGGTCCATTAGAGATTACGATTTAAATATTCATATACGAGAACATTGTACGCACCGATGAGAAATTAACGGTATCTAAAGGTACAGTGGAAATGATAAATTGCCCGCATTTACTTCACGGATGAATCACCTAAATGCGATGGACGAATTAAGTCGGGAAGGGAAGGGAAGCAATTTACTTATCAACCTCTCTTTCTCTCCTTCTCTCTCTCTCTCTCCCTCTCTCTCTCACTCTCTCACTGGATACCGTCTTAACGAAGTAATAAAAGCGTCATGATTGGCAAGCAATTTATGAAAACGTGAATGCTAACGACGTTAGTTAACGTTGACTGCCTTCCAACTTGCGATACTTTAAAAGCGTATATTGCGTCGGTATACACGTACGCGTCTGTACTCGCCAGACCTGATTGGCTAGAAGAGGTGGAAGCCTTCCAACGCACGAACACAGGACACGACACGAAGGGAGAAACACGTAGTTGAGCTAATCGCATTATAGGGACACAACGGCCATAAATATAAATACTCGGGGTAACCTGGCCCGACCGAATGTTAATTCCGGCCCGTTCTCGTTACCAGCTAATAAATGTGCATTACAATCACCCAGATATGGAAATCCGAGCTACGCCTATCTAAGCACCTTACCGGGTCGACGCGCGACGCAGCCCCCGTGAGTCGACTTGACATCACCCCTTCGCCACCCTTACCACTCTTCCTTCCCTCCTCTCATCACCCCTGGCGATGGTGAACGCTATGGACGTCCGATTCAACGACCGGGTGGACAGGCAAGCTCGTTACCCTTCGACCAACCGACGGCGGTCAACGGGGCTGTATTACCAAGTCCGTGTATTCCGCTATGTAAATACGGACCGACGAAAAGCGATCTTTGAGATCCGGACTCGAGACCGGGAGCACTAACCCCGGCACCATTATAGCCGCTTGTGTAACGATCGACCGCCGAATCAAATCCCCATAGTGACTATAGGATATAATCGATGCATCATTATAGTATAATCGCACTATTCATGCAACCTCACATTGTGCTTTCGTAACTGAAAAAGATTACAGAACGTGTCTCTTACAACGACGAGGTGTTTTCCAAAATGACAAATGGTCTCGATTTTTTCACATTGTTATAGACAACTTCACATTTATATTCAAATACACGCATGTCCTAAACTGAGACTCTTTAAGCAGAAGTCTTAAAGATATTTTTTGCAAAAGAGGTTTCAAGTAACACACGATCGTCATAAGATCGAGATGACGTTATTTTAATTAAAATTCGACAAAAATTTTCGTCAGGTATCAATCAAGATATCTGGATCTTATCATGACAATCGTATGTTATACTTATCCCTATTTCCATCAACGTAAGTTAACTTTATTAACCTAAAAAAAGATGACTTATTATGAACGATAATAACTGTAGTGATTTGCAAAAAAAGATGATAAAAAGTGATTTAAGTGCTTGATTGGATAGCAGCATTGGCTATGTCAAAAAGCTCATTATTACGCAATGATCGACGATTTCAACCTGACTTCCCTGCACCGTGTACAGTACGAGTGCAGCTAAAAAATTAACAGCCATAATGGAGTCGAACTGGTAATTATCTACACGTTAATCTTTTAGTTGCGCTCAGAAAAAAAAAATGCGCGCAGTACAGGAAAAATCAGACGAAAATCGTTGATTACCGCGAAAACTTTTTAACACAATAAACGTTGATTGGGTAACGTTAATTAATTAACATGTATGCTAACATCTGCAGAGGTAAACCTGACGGGGCAATGGCCACATGAATACTCCAGGAGCATAAAGGATGTACGCGCAAATGTTATCTCTTTGAGTCACAACGGCGGTCAATTACCGTCCCCACATCGTGCTCATTACGCTAAAAAGTTCATTAACGAGCGTAATGAACTTAATCGCTGATCGTCGAGCTATCTTCGCTGGCAAAAGAGACACAGGCCGTTATGTCACGGAGCGCACGCATGGGGGATGTATGCGTAAGCGTTATCTTTTTGAGACGTTCACAAGCATGCCTCTACGTTTGCAGCTGCTTATCACAGACTTGCATGAGACATGGTCCGGATACGCACATGTGGCAAGACAGGTTTCCCTACTTAACGTACCCGCATAAAACGAGCGTCCCTAAAACGCCTATCCAGCTATAATGCGTGCTTGACACGCACGTACGTATTCGATAAGCATTATGAGAATATCTCGCGTCGCGCTGGAACGTTTCTCGTCTCTGAATGAGAACGCAAGGCCCTCGAGAAGCCTTTAATTGATATATAGCATCCGAGCTTCTAATAACACGAATAGATCAACTAATAGCACATAGAAAAGCGATAAGCAAATCAACATTTTTTTTTATTTGCTACTGCTTATAGTGAATTTGGTTCGACGCACTAGTGGATATTAAAAAGCCATTGTACACTGATTTAATTTGTATAAAAGTAAAATGCAAATATTTCGAATTATAAAATACAGATTTTACTTAACGACATAAAATATGTTGAGGATTTCATAATTTAATCTGTTTTTATATTTACATTAATCATACATTTTTACATTTTAATTTGTGTACGACGACTTTAATGTGCAGTGTATTCAATCGAAGAATGCATTCAATTGAATTCGCTATTACGTTATTGCCTTACATTCTCCATTGTGATTGGATGATTCGCTTACATCGTACTGCTTACGTTTTTTTCTACAATAAGATAAAAATTTTTGGGATAACCATATTATATGTACAAAAAATATATAATATATTTAATTGCAGTAATTTATACATAATAATTGCCATCATTTTTATGATAATAACTATTAGTTATAGTCATTTTTTGTTACCAACTATATATTATATATTTGTTAATAGAATTGTATGTATTATAACTAACAGTATAGCAATAATAATCATAATTATAATAACGTGTAATTATAATCACAAATAACAAAAAATTTTCTTTCGCGAGAGGCTTGTAATAATTATTAATTGTCCGGAACAGTTCCGATTCTTTGTGAAATACATATTGTTAAACACAAAAATCTACGAGATACGTATTTTTTATATCGATCTAATCTCCAATTTAAAAAAGATGGAAAAGATTCTCTCAAAATTTAATGAGAATAGGGGTATTTTCAAAATGTTAAATTTTTGATAAATCTAAATACATAATTATAAAGTATGTAAAAAACCATAAAAATTTTGTCTACAACATTTTTCTGTACATCTCATTATTTCACTGATATATAAGTGTTATAGCTTTGAGGAATTGTTTCATTTCTTAGATCTGAGATTGAGCTGGTAGAAAAAATATGTCTCTTAGATTTTTGTGTTTAACAACATATTTCAAGCAGAATCGAATCAGTTCCGAATAATTATGACAAATCCCTTGTCAGTGTAGGTATGTGCTACTTTTTTAAGACAATGACACACACAAAAATTTAAGGATAAAGAATAAGCAAATACCCGTTTTTTATTTGTTCCTATTATTGTCTCGACTGTGATTGGCCGAACATTCACTTACTGCTTATGTTTTTCTATCCACTAGCTTTATCATTCCATTATCGAGCTATCGATAATACAGAAATGAGCTAGAGATTCAAGAAGAGATTGGCTGACGTCCACCAATTCAGAACGGTTTTTAAGATAGAATGAGATAGAGCATACATAACATGGAATGAGATATCCATGCATTTCATTCTATCTAGTTTATATCTATCTATATTCGATCTTAAATATTATCCTGAATATGGTAGATTAATCAAAAGTCTAATCACAAATGTAATATAGTATAGACTGCACATTCGTATGTAGTTGTTACGAAAGAGCGAGATAATTTGATTATTCTCTCTCTCTCTCTTTCTCTCTCTCTCTCTCTCTCTCTCTCTCTCTCTCTCTCTCTCTCTCTCTCTCTCTCTCTCTCTCTCAAATATTTTTTAATGGAACAGATATTTTTTAACGTTGTTAAAATTATGGAATCTATCCATTATGTCTATGATCTAAATGGTGGTCAATCTCATATTTAAGTATCTCTAGTATAAGCGAACTTATCTGTTAGCAAAAATCCAGAAACTAATCTTCCGAACCGACAGACATAATCATGTAGGATTGAACGCCCCCAATAAGATGCTCACGAATGATCCATCGTCGTCGTGACAGTTCCGCTACAAGTACGAACAAAAAACGCGTAAGCGGCCGTGAAGCGTCCCGACTTTTCCTGCGTTATTTGATCGATGCTATTTTCCACGTCGCTCGTGTATAGGAATGCGCGTACGTGTGCGTTCGCGGGTGCGTGTGCACGTATATATATGTATACCTACATGTATGAGCGCGCGTGTAGGAAGAGAGCGAGGGAACGAGCGAGCGAACGGTCGTCTCGCGATCTCGACTCGCTCCAATATCCGAGTTTTTTGACAGCAATTTCGGTCACGTCCGATAATATATCTGGATCATTAATATAAAGCTCGGCCCACATCCCGCGCATCCCCGTCGCGGGGAAATTGCTTTTCAATCCCCTATACCGACCGCCCCCGGTCCCTACCTCCCCTCGCTTAGCGGCCGTGCACACCTCCGACCCCCGCGGCTATCCGCCATCTTCGTCTGTCCTCCTCGCATCCCTCTCGCTCCCTTTCACCCTCCGATTCTCCTACCCGCGCGTATCACCCGGTAGATTCTTCTCGTTGATGTCATTGCTGCTATAGCGTTCGTTCTCGAAAGTCGGATTTATAAGAGGTCCAATGGTGCAGAATTCGCACGAGACTTCTTGCGCGAGCTCAATTTTTCAATTTTTTTTTCACGATTTTTTCGCGGTTTTCGTGTGTCATATATTATTCTTAACCAATTATGAAAACTACATCCAGATTCTAAAACGTTCTGTGTATGTGTTTGAAGTACAGTATTTATAATATACAAGTGTCTTATTATGACGATTGATAGAAGAAGATTCAAAGTTTTGTATGTTTTTATCTACAAAATTTTTCATTTTTTTCGTGATTCATGCGTTATATTTAACTCTTAACCAGCTATAAAAACTACATCTAAATTATAAAGCGTTTTATGTTTGAAGTACAGACTATAATAAGTAATATAAAACACAAGTGAATCGCCTTATTATGGGAATTGATAAAGGAAGATTTAAAGTTTTTTATCTACAATATTTTTCAATTTTTTCTGTTTTTTTT
The DNA here is from genome assembly GCF_000204515.1 of Acromyrmex echinatior. The sequence continues at coordinate 2,861,919 of NW_011627135.1, read as the reverse complement.
TACAGATCATGCGTTATATTTAACCTTTAATTATAACCATGAAAACTACACCTGACAATAATAAGTTCTAAAGTGTCTTATTTGAAGTACAAAATGCAAGTGAATTTCCGTCTTACGAAATTGACAGAAAACGGTACAAAGTCTTTTTATCTACAATTGAGAACTTCGTAGTACAGATCGTACAAATTGTATCGTAAAATTTTCGTTTGGAGTTTAAGTGATTCGTTGTTGTAGCCAACTCTCTAAAAATAAATCAGTGTATTATTACTGAAAAACAGTAAGTAATGATTATATCAGTAGCTAATGATTACATCAATAAGTGTAACACTGAAGTCACTGATTCACTTTTACAGAGAAGGGTTAAGAATGAGATTGCAGTACGTTTTCGAGACTCAGTCTAAAAAATATGAAATTATCGTATGATTTATTGCAAACACTTCACTATAGCGTCTTTTAACAAACACGACAATCCTAACCCATTCGCCCGTCTGGTATTCTCCGCTTTTAAGTTCACCCGGCCGTATTTTCGTGGCTCAAAGGGTTGTTCGCCCGCATTAGCTCAGGGAAACAGCAGCCATCAGTGTACACCGTCCCTAATACGCGGCTGCGTACGCAAACACGCGCAACTCATGAAAGTTCACAAAGTACGCGGCGCGTCCCGAATGGATGCGGGATTACCGATTGGAATTAAAGTACGTCCTGCACGTGCGAAAACGAGTTCGAGAGCGAAAGTATCAAGAGAAATAAATAAAGAGAAAAAGAGAGAGGGAGAAGAAGAGTACCGAGGGATCGCTGAAATATTGATACTTCAAACCGGATAACGAGCACTTTTAAAATCGACATTTTTGCGCCCGGTATTAGCTTGGTTATCGATATTTTTGAGTGTCCCTGTACCCTGAAACACACAGATGGACACATCCATCGGTGCGCCATAATACGTACGCGCTACCCGGTAGACTGCCGCTGCCCGGAGCCTGCACGGAACACCCTCCATAAAGACGATCCCCTCGATCAGATAAAAAATATATTATAGCTGGCACGATCCAGGGGCTCGATACTTCGACGAGGTTCTCTCTTTCTCTCTCTCTCTCTCTCACACACACATACACACACACACACACACACACACACACACACATACTCACATCGGACAGCGCATCCACCCCCGATTTCGTCCTCTCTTTCGGCCCCTCGACACCCCCACGTCCTCTCCTCCTCCTTTTAGCCTCTAGCTGGAAATCGCTATCGAGCGATTCGAACGCTCGAATGCAGATCGTTGCACTACCGTCGAGCCAAGTCTCGGGGATGACATTCGATGAAATTAGATTCCGCGGCGAGGGTGGAAACGCGCACTCTCGATGCTTTACTGTCTTCCCTCGTGGTTTCCCGCTGGTTACTCCGATTGTTATCCGTGTACGAGGGGAGGCGGAAGACGATGCGAGATATACACTTGCCGATACGGCTCTCTCTCTTCATTGTCGAGTGCATCGGAAAGCACCGATTTCGCGTCGGCAGGATTGATGGAGAAAACCGCAGCAACGGCATGTCGAATGGCACCGAGTCAATTTTACAATCGGGCAAATGAAAGGGAACCGCGAATCGCATCATTAAACTTTAGTCAGGCTTTTATGGTGAAGAAAGAAGCGGAGAGGGAGGGGGGAGACGAGGAAAATAACAGACTTTTTCTATACAGATAAATATAATCTAAAAAAAAAAAAACGGTTATAAGATCAGCTCTAAAATTTACGCTTCGAGTGTTTAGATTTCCAGCGGACTATTTTTTTATCTATAGATCCTTTGATCAAATGATGGAATCGGTTTTTCCTCAGCATAAAGTCGAGTAAAGTCATTTGTCGTAAGTTTCCAATTTTCAACATTAAATAACTTTGTAACTAATCCTTAAATTACAATTTTGTTAAAGTAGTTTACTTGGAATTAAATGAGGAATAAGGTACTACCTTTTTGCACCTTTGAAACTTATTTCTTTAGCAAACCCTATTCGTTTTCAATCGTTTATAACTTAGAAACTATGGCTCCCTTGACATTGTTGTTAAAGAAAAATCTATTTCAAATTGATTAAAGAATTCACAGACGAACAATCATCGACTCGCCGATTACAGAGACCAATCTGCATAAATTACACACTGAAAAAAAAAATTCCTAAATCTAAATAATATTTTCTTGAATAGTATTAATTGTAAATAAATACAAGCAAATACATTTCTTTATTGTAAAAAAACAAATATTTAATAAACGTAAGCATATGTGTTAGTTGATTTAAGTATTTTCTTTTTTTGAATAAGTATTTATTTGTAATAAAGAAATGCTTATCTAGTACTATTCAAGAAAATATTACTTAGATTTAGGAAAATTATTTTTCAGTACAGTAAACCGTGTTGGAAAATATCACTTCGAGAGAATACTATTTCCATAATTCTTAAATTTAAATCCACTATTTCTCTCGTTAACGCGAAAGTTTAAGCAATTAAAGCAGAAATTGTTTCGGGAGACCCGTAGTTCCTTTTTTTCCCCATTCGCGCCGGCCATTTGTGGGTGGCGCGTATTATCGCGATCGTGCTCTTTCCGAGCAACCAATATCACTCTACAGCTGCACGCGCGCATATCTATCGCGACCGACAAAGCTCAATGGGCAACGAAGAACCATCGGAAAAGCTAATACAGCAGCATGCCAAGAGCGAAAGGTAGGGGGAGGGGCAGGGGCGGAGGGTGCGGAACGGAATGGAGTGCCGCGAGAGGGGTTGGTGTCGGGATTGGAGTGAGGCCGGCATCGCGAGCAACCAGACTGAGGGGGAAAGCGTTTAATTCATTACGGAGATTAAAAAAGTAAATTGCCTCGTCTCCGCGCGCGAAAGAACAGCGAGATAATCGCGCGGCCGAACGGACACATTCGGCCACGAAAATATTTAATTAAATTCATGACCGCAAGATACGGTTGTTTCGGGTTCGGGCTCGCCGGAGCGTGCTCCCGAGAAGCGAAAGTAATTATCTGAATCTTTCCGAACGGCCGGCCACGTCTCTTTTTCACGGAAGAAACGGAGGCTCCTGGCCGACGATGGACGGCGACAGATCGTTTCTCGGCGTTGCGAGGGCAGCGCGGGGTGGGGAGAAACCGGTAATTGCGTCCAGATCATAAGAAAACCCGTCTAATTAACACATTGGCCACGGTGCATATCGGCGACGTCAATACCTTTTTTCTTCGTGCCGTGCATGATTGGCCGATACACTCGTAATTTTACTTTGAGCCGTGCAATCCGCTTTCAAACCGATACCAAAGCGATTCCCGTGTAACGAATGAAGAAAACGCTCTCCGGACTAGTTTGAAAGATTACGATCGACTACGTATGACAAATTTTTAATTTGCGAGACAAAAAAAATGACTGGCGGAGTAAAAAAAATTTGCAAGAGTATTACGTCGCCTGCTAAAATCGTCTTTTGCACAAGATTCGACCGTAAAAACGTGAAATTATTGGTGGCGAAATTTTCTCAAACATGCGGAGTAAGATCTCCCTTGGCGGATAAGAACAAAGAAGACGCAGAAGGAATAAAGAATTTTTGCATAAAGGTATCCGGCAGGGAAAGTGTATATAAAGGCAACGTGCATAATTTATGTGTCGCAATACGAGGATCTTCTCCAACTTGTTTCATCCATGATTGCCCCAAATGGAATAGCGTATAAATATCTTCTCGGTATAAGAGTGGATTTCTGACCTATAAGCGTGGCGTAATAATAGCAGCGGAGCGGAACTAAAAACGGCTGGACCGTCGTATCGTCTGGCCCACCGACAAGAAGTCGCCTCGATTTATGGGGCCCGTGCATTAGACTTGAAAGGCGCGGTTTTTAGTTCGCCAGCGTCATACAGAGAGAGAGAGAGAGAGAGAGAGAGAGAGAGAGAGACAGACTCTGAAAGAAATTGCGGTTACGACTTGTGGTTATGATTTATTAATATTTTACGGCCAAGCATCGTGTTGACAACGCTCCAAACATTGTCGTGCACATTTTGCAAGCCGATCAAATGCGAAACATCTTGTTTAATTCGTTATAATTTTAATAACCTTAAAGAATTTCATTAAACTTAAATTTCATTAGAAATTACAATCTTTATTTTTTATTATGGTCTCATATGGTCTCATATTAATATTAGAATCAGAATTTTTACTAATTTGTAATTATCGAAAAAATTGCGTTTTTTTTTAACGTTGGCTATCGTATATACAATTGTATATATAATATACAATTTTTTTTAAGATCTAGGAGAAAAAAAAGTATCGCATCATTCATCTATTTTTCTAATCCTTTGAAAAACGTAAAGACTTTTTACAGTATTAGTTAAATACAATAAGTGTGACTGATATCGCCTTTGCCATGTCACTTATATCTTAATGACGCATAAAATTTGCACAAATCTCATGAGTCATTTGTAGATTTTATTTATGTACACAGTTGAAAAATTTACATTATACGTACTAATCAGTTCACTCAATTCCAACAAGATGAATATTAATATGTAACACAAACATTGTGTAAAAATTACCATAAAAAATGTAATACTTTGAAAACAAATTGTGATTCTCAATAAAAATAATATTTATAATAGGTACGTTAAATTAACATGTACATTTATCTTTTATCCATTTATCTTAGAATTTATGTTTTGAAAACTATATTATTCATTTATTCATAAATTGCTAGTCAATTTAACTCGTGATATTACTGCGGTAGTTTAGTAGAATTAGTTTTTCGGTGCACGTTTACATACGTAGTATATAAATTCACATAAAATCATACAAGCATTTAAGATCCAGCTAGACCGGTTAAGGCATTGATTACTATAATATTATCACATATACGGTCCTATATATTATACAATATTATTCATAAATTGTTATTATATAAAATGTGTTATTTTACTATGAATGTTAAACATCAATTTAACACAAAATATTCAAAATATAATCACATTATATTAAATTGACGCTCGGGTGTGTCAAAAATAAAACATTTTGTGTAACACAAAAATTTTAATAAGGATCAGTTTTAATACATGTAAACATAAAATGTTTTTTTACCGTGTAGATTAAATCATCATTTGATGATTTTATTTATTCGATTAAAAATGATTTTTATTGTGTATTTAAAAAATTAACTTCGAATCTACAATAGATTTTTAAGCCTTAAACCGTAAGGAATGGACGAATCACAATCAATTATTCTCCTCGCATTCGACTGTAATTGTTCAATTTCTTACGGCTTAAAACACCTATTGTAGATCCGGTCTAAAGAATAAATATAATTAAATGAAAGAGCATTCACACAAGAAATATACTATTTAAGCATTAAAATCTGCTTCGATCCAATATAAGATTTCTCATTTAATTAAATGTAAATTACATTTAATTAAATTATTAAAGAAATGGCAGTGAAAGTGTTAAAGTCGCGTATGATTAAAGTTATTAAATACAAAATACTGGCTCGCGGATTCCTTCTTTTAATGTATCGGATCATGGCAGTACAACGAGTCGTTTCGTTTTCGATAGACACGCGCGCTGACTCGCCAGACAATACGTTATTACGATCCAGCTTTATAACCTACCTCTTATATCCGTCCCCTCGCACAACGCAATCTCATTATCGGGGATGCACTCTCCGTATTAATACCGAGAACGAATTAACTTTCGGAACGTGACGGCACCAAATATCATTAACTTTATATCACCTCGCGCGAAGCGAAATAATACAGGACTTCCGCCCGAGGTAACTATGACGCATTTCTGCCGGGCGAGACGTGCTAATCAACTGAGTTTAAAGTCGATTATTGAATGCCGACTGACGTTGGTCGCCGTCATTGAAAGTTCGAGACAATCGTGTCTAGGATTTAAATTAAAAAAAAAAAAAATATTTTAATAAACGAATCCCGCCGTTGTTGCTGCGCGATATAATTTTTCGAGATATTTTTCGTTTTAAATCATTGACGGGGTAGAGGAGAATACAAAAACGGGCATTTGCTTCTACGTTCATTTCCCACGAGACGTGAAAATTAAGCGTATTTTTACGGAATACACCACGTACTGGATTTTCGATATTCTAGTGTTTCGTAAATTTTTCCGTACATGGAATCCGGCTATTACGACCGAGTGTAGCGAATAAGGGGGTGCGACTGGGTCGGAGGGGGAAGGGTGTCGGGAAAACGGCGCGGTGGTTCGCTCGATTTCGAATAAAGTTAATTGGAAAACATTGTACTACGGGACGGGACGGGACACGGAATTGTGACGAAGGAGCGGTGTGGAGGGACGACGGAAGGGTTGGGAGACGAGGAGAGGGTAAAGGGGTCGACGGATCGGCGAGAGGGAGAGGTGAGAGGTTGGTGAGTTAGCGAAAATTAATATTCCATATCGGGCCATCGCATCCGACAACGTCGACGATCGACCTGGACTCGCGCGACAAAAAGCGAGTTTTTCCAACGACGCGATGCGATGGTGAAAAACCGATGAAGACTTGCGTAATGTTACATTCGTGCCATGTGCGCGTACATGGGCAATACGCAGTCGACGTAACGCCGACTAATTATCGCGGTCGCATTAATTGTTACGTAAATTAATAAAGTTATTAACGTTGGTGCCGCGCGCGCGCGCGCGCACGCGCCAATCTCGTAAAGATCGTTCGCGTTACGAGCGTTAACAACTCGTCGCGCGAATTCCTAATTACTGCAGTTATCCGGAATACGCACAGCCCGATAATTACGCAATACACGATAGCTGGTCTCTATCGCGTCTTCGTAAATATTTTATGGGACGCAACCGATTACAGTGCTTACTGGATAAATACGCTTTTATACGTAACTGATCAGAACATAAAAGAAGTGAAAAATGATCGCGTGAGTGACGGTATAGAAAAGTAAAAATCATATTTATGTTTCTTTCTTAATAATGAATACGGTTAACACCTAGAAAAGGATATAGCTTTGTGGGCACTAAAAAGTATTTTGTATTTGCGTTATATATAAAATTAATCCTTGTGTGTGTTAAAATATGTGTATTAAATTTTTAATACATTCGAGTATTAATTTAACAGAATGAAACTATTTAAAGTGTTTGTGTTAAATTGATTTTCAATATTCCTTAGTGTCAAAATAACACATTTTATATGTAAGTGAACAAATAAAAATAATGTAGTTTGCAAGGAATTAAAGATATCAAAGTCTAAGATAGAAATACATGAATAAAATGTGTTAATTTTATATGTGTAAATATTAATTTTATTCAAAAAATATGCTTCTACAATTTACTTATAATTTGTGTTACACATTTTTAAATTTATGTTACTTCCAAAATATTTATCTTGTGTGGAATTAACTAAAAAATTTAGATAAACTATTTAGAACACGCGAAATGTGTTAAATTTAACACAGAGTTTCCAATTGTGTATATTAGACACGTTGAATAAAAATTATAGTTCTAATTATATATCCAAAAAATCGACGAACACGAATCTTGCTTCTTCATTTCCCTAAATGTTAAGAATTTTTTGATAGAGAAATTTTTAACAGACGAGTCTAAATTTAAGTGTTCTCGCGGGAGATGCTTTCATATCGACGATCAGTTATGTGCTTCCAATAAAGATTGTGCAGTTAGTCAGTGATGCCGAGTAATCGATATCTACAAAGCAGAGCTGTGGACACTATTTACAGTCGTGTCAAACGAAAAAGAGATATCCATTGGCGCGGTAAATTGTTTTGCGACTAATTTAAGTTCAATCGGATGGCGTAGTAACTTCGCGTGTAACACGTCACTAAAAAAAAAAGGAGGGGAAAAGAGAGGAAAAAAAGACGAAGCGTTAATAGACAATCGAACTGTCCGGATTGGGGCCATCCTGGGAACATTTTTATTAGCGATGCCTTCGATCCCGTGACGTCGAACCACGGCGCAGCTCTCTCCGCGGGATATCAAATTTCGTAACAATCCGGCCGGTGCGGTAGTCGAGTTATTTCAGGTGGGCGAAAAACGCTCAAAAACACACACGTGTCATCATGTAGTGTTATTTTTGCCCGATCGTAACCGTAATTGGATTTGGTAGCACAAATTGGTAGCGGACCGAATCTCTCAAATTCCAGGAAAATCGCAAACCGTCGGCTGCCGAGATGTTTCATTCATGGAGAAATCTCGGCGACAAATAGAAAATCGGCGCGAATCATGATTTGAATTGTAATCCGCACGTTTCTAAAAATAATTATCTCCTTTTTTTCCGTCAAAATTCGTTTGTTGTAAATTAGAAGAAAATTAACCACAGATAATAAAGAGCGAGGAGGCAGAGTGGAGGAGATACGAGCTGCGTCTGCGGCCGTGGATGCTTTCCAGCGAGAGACACAGATGACAGTGTAATGCCTATATCACACTATAATATTACACTAGCGATTGGAGATTGCGTCTACATTAAAAGAACAATTTTGCTGGATCGTCAAAATAATTTTACAGGAATCTTAACCATGATGAGCAGTGCTGTAAAATGTTTTGATATTCTAGCAATCAATTTTATAGGCCTAATTGTTTTAATAGTCCAACACAATTATTTTTCAGATCTATTTAGATTCGTCAACAAAATTGTTCTTTCAATGTGCGTTCGCGTTTGCGTTAACCAATCAAAATGAAATTGCTGGTCAGTTGTTTCTTTCTGATTGATCAAGAGACGCAAACGCGAGCACAGATACAATCTCCAATCGCCAGAGTGATACGAGCATAAGCTTTTGTTTAACATTGGCAAATAAGAGATGTAATGATTCATTGTAAAGATATGCCTCCGATATAGCCAACATAAGCCATCTTTGCGCTAAACTGGTTTACGTTCATTCTCTCTAAAAGTGAATCAGTGTATTATCACTGACTTTAGTGCTACGCTTATAACTGATGTAATCATCAGCGAATATTTACTGTTTTTCAGTAATAATATATGATTCACTTTTAGAGATTACGATTTTCTACAGATTTAATCTGTAGAAATCATAACTTCTAAAAATAAATAAATATATTCGCTGATATTAAAGTTATAAGTGTAACACTGAAATCAATGATAATACACTGATTCGCTTTTACAGAGTACATATCAAGTGTTTGCACGCGTGCATGTGTGTGTGTGGTGCGTGTGTGTGTAATATTTGACAACGTGGCGTAAATTGGCCATGTCGTTTGGAGTTTGGAGGCGCCTTAAGGCTGACATTTCATGTGTCGCACGACAAACTTTTTAAGCATGTTGATCAGCTGCAGGGTAGAGAGATCTAAGAACCTTTCTATTCTGCCAATCAACAAGCTTGATAAGATTTTTTGTACGATATATGAAATATATCAACCTTACCCAATGAATCATTACGTTTTTGGGCTTTCCCTTTGATGATACAAGTTGACACAAACACCGTGTCAACTTCTTAACATTCAGTGAGTAACAAAGAGTAGAACAACATATATGTCGCTTTGTGTTCCACCAGATGGAAAGCACCGTTTATTATTTGCCAATGTTAAACAAAGACGAAATGATCGTTGTGTTCTGTTACTGGAAAGCACTACGTATCTCGCCACGGGTATCTCCCGTTTTCGATCGACGCCTATGGGACAGAGAAGCTGGGAAGTCAGCCGAAAGAAACTGTACTCCGAGGATCACCACGGATGAACGTTCCATCCCATAAGCTTGTCCTCCATCGGAACGTATAGTGTCTCGTAGCTTGGTGCACGGACTGCGCACCGTCGCTGCTGCATCGTATGTCGCGCTTCTCTACCTCCCCGGGTCACCCGGATCACCCGGACGTGCAGCCTGAAGATGCGCCGCGGGATCACCGACTGACAGCTCCCTAATGGAACCCGTAAATACCGCACGGGGGCACGTTATGTTTTCCAAATGAAATCCCGAAAATTTACTTCGGAAACTCTCAACGTCGCCATCACCATCACCATCACCGATACCGCCGTCGTCGTTTATCCCTCGAGGTGACATATTCTGTCCCACTGATAATAACATTAAATCATACGACGATTGTTATTGGTCGTTTCGGTGATATTGAAACATGAATCGAGAGCATTCACAATGACGTTGCGTCGTTATGCAATTGACAGATATAATAATCCGATCTAATGCGACGAAAAATCGTCTATAAACCGGAGGCAGATAATTAGGCTGGCTTCGTATTGATTGATTCAATTTCCAACTCGATGGAACGTCCACTTTAATTACATGAACGAACAATACGTTGGCGATTAATATTCATATTGCGATATTGTAATATCGCGATACGTAATACCGTAATACGCTAATATCCCGGATGTAATAATAGTCCGCTTAGCGTTATTTATGCGCGATTAATTACTGCGGTGTAAACGTGAAAAAGGAGACTGTCGCGTGTTATCGAAGATTCGGTAGGATTCACGAATGACGCACGAAGAGAATGATTTTGCTAAAATATCTAAAAATGTAAGTAAATATAGTTCTGAAAGTAATTTTGTTAGACTATCAAAAAGTAATTATGGATGCCTAAGATCGCTGGAATATTTCTAGCAGCATTGTTCGTTATATAGAATGCTTTAACGCCCTTTATACAATAACTATTTTAATGATCCAACAAAATTATGTTCACAGATCTGTATCTAGCTAAATTTGTAGATAATTCAGCAAAATCGTTTGTTCTGTGCAATAATTTTCTGTATGTAAATAATTTTTTTGGTATATAATAATATTTGTAATACGGAATATGTACAGATATTTCTCTCTCTCTCTCTCTCTCTCTCTCTCTCTCTTTCTCTCCTAAAATAATTTTATGAAACTTGCAAATGACAAATGCGAAAGGTCTCATGTGTAAGATTCACGGTATAGTAAAATGCAATATAATGAGATATTTGTACGAAAATAAGTTTTGTTAAAATGTCTAAAAACTTATATATAGATATAGATTTAAAAATAATTTTATTGGATTATCAAAACACGCAAAATAATTATGCAGAACGCTTAAGCTGGTTGTTAAAATGTTAAAACTTTTTGCAATATTGTTCATTATACTTCAGCGTCCTACATAATTATTTTAATGATCCAAAGTTATTTTATTTGCATTTATATGAGAAAAAATGTTATTGAAGTATATAAAAATTTAGCTAGATATAGATATACTTGAAAATAATTTTGTTGGACCATCAAAATAATTATGTACAAAATTCAAACATGATGATCAAAAAATTTTTACAGTTTAACAACCAGTTTAGGCGTTCTACATAATTATTTTGATAGTGTCATCAAAAATTATTTTCAAATCTATCTATCTAAATTTTAGATAGATGACCAAAATTGTTTTCTCTTTGCAAAAATACATAAGATAACGATATTATAAAATATCTATAAAATATTTCATGTTGAGAGACAAAAGGACATCTTTCGTAGCACCTCAATGCAGACGTATTTAGTTACATTATTACCGCACCGATGTATACTCGACGATTACCGGGCGACGAGATGCGGGCGCGTATATACGTAATCGATATCGAAGCCAGATAAAAATGATATTACGGTCGCCGCGATTATGATACCCGCATCGCAGAGACCGAATTGGTCGCGGCGCGCCCGTTCGCGCACTCCAACTGCGACTCCGCTCCGGTTAGATATAGGATGCAGATTGCAAATACGATTAAGCGTTATTGCGTTTTCTACTTTTCTCGGAATTACATTCTTTCAAATTTTATTACCCGCCGATATCGATTGCTCGTGGCACACCGCCGTCTCTTGGCATGCGCACACGCGCAACGCGAGTTAACACGTATACGAGTTACGGGCCGACCGACCGACCGACCGACCGACCGACCGACCGAATGAACGACGTTACAATCGCTGCGCGCCAAAGCGTATATCATGTTAATTTGCAAAAATTGACGCTTTGTGAAAGAGCTCGAAATCAAACGGCTGGAGAATCCGACGGACTAAAATGATTTTAATCGTCCCGCCAAACGAATTCCGAATGAATCTGCGACTGAAAAGTCATACCCGAGAACTGTCATATTACAAGAATTAGTCCTTTTTTATCTTTTTTTTTTTTTTTACTTTATCCTTCTGTGTGAGCTTGATTAATTTTTCGTTCGAAAAAGAAAGATTTTTCGAGAGCCGAGGTTCTTTCTCCGTCCATCCTCTCCGTTGTTTCGCGACCAATGGTACAGGCGATAGGAGCGCTTGTAGATTCGCGCCCGTTCGTGCCAGGGCAAAGTGGCTATTTTCCGGCCAGTGCTCACCGATTAAGAATCCGATCCCGGCCAAGGAGCAAGGGATAATCCAAACTCGAGAATCACGAATGAGCGTTTCTCCCCCGAGTTTAAGCATTAGACGGTGCAAAAAATAAACCAAACTTGTGACGGAAGGCATTCTGATACTCGTATACCGTTTGGATTCCATTTCCGATTGCTGTTCGCGTGCGACGCATAAATCATTACAGAGCTAACGAGAGAGATTCTCTGTCATTCTCTTATATAATTTCCGTAAAATTCTTTTTTTTTGGGGGGGAGGGAAATCTTACTTTGTTAAGTAAACAAGAGCAAAATGGAATTATTTTGTAAAAAATAAAATACGGGGATAAAGGAAGAAATTGAGGAACGGTGAAACGGGTGAACTAGCGAACGGCCGACAGAGGGGGAAAGGGGGAGGGAAAGGGGAATGGCGGCCGTGAAGTAAATAGGAGTCGTGGTCGTTCTGCCGTAAAATTGTATGTGAAATTGTGCGATGTGTCTTGCGAATTGAATCGCCGGAAACGACATTGATTTTATTGCTTGTTTCCAGCGCTGTATACTTCATCCTACCCTCTTCTCCATCTTCCTACTGCCGACCTTCCTTCGCTCTACTCAGAACCGCGACACGTTTTCCACTGCCATCTCGGCAACCCTTACTTCGTTGCTTTCGCGCGAAAAATACCGCGATATATCGTTCAAATCGTTTCAGTGTAAAACGCGATTTTATTCGAGAAAGAAATCACAGAATTACTTGGTCTATAAGATTCCAGAACCTAATAACGAATTCGGTCACTTGCTTTAGATTAGATTGATGCATAATAAAAACTGCTATACACGGAAAGCACGATTTTGCTGAAGTACCTGAAAATTTAACTAAATACATATCTGAAAATAATTTTGTTGAACCATTAAAATAATTATGCAGGACGCTAAAGCAGGTTGCTACAGAATAGCTAAAACTTTTGCAGCATGGCTCATTATGCTTGAGTTTCCTACATTTAAATTATTTTGATGGTGCAATAAAATTAGTTTCAGATCTGTAACTATCTTTTATGATATTTTAGCAAAATCATTCTTTTCACATTATATAAAATTAAAAAAGCTTAAATATAAAAGCACATAATTATCTTAAACGTTTAATTATCTAAATCGTTTGAGATAAGAATGAAATTCGCTCAATAATGGAATTAATATATACTGTAATTTTTTTATTATCAAAATTGATTATATTACTGTATTTAAATACTTTATATAAAACAAGAGTTAAGGGAGTGCTGAAGTCACAAATTTGTTTGATGTCGATAGTACAAATTTTTTTATCAATGAAAAATGTCAATAATAGTGATATCTTTAATTCATTTCTTATTATTATTTTGTCTTATTCAAACGCATACATCTGTCTTTATCTAACACATTGCAGCGCCATCTTTTGCAAAATCTGGCATTTCTCTCTCTCTCTCTCTCTCTCTCTCTCTCTCTCTCTCCTCTTAGTCACAATTATCTGTTTATCATTCTGAGTTAAGCGTATACACGTTATATGTATACATAATTTGCAGATGAATGTAAATCTTTTTTTTAAATTTTCAATCTTAGTTATAAACTCAGTATATTGTTCGTTTACGTAATCCGACGGGTAATGCAATGTCATTTTGTTCATATGAGCTATAGAACTTTTGTATTAAGGAAATGTCCACGTCAGCTCAATGAGAAAACATAGTTTTTTTTTATTTCAGCATAAAATCAACTGTCCCACCTTCTAATTTTGCGTCTATTTTAATTCTGTGAAAGGATTTTTGATTCTGTTCAGTCAATTTGGAGAATTTTGTATGATTATAATGTATCAATAATTTTGTCCTCCAACATTCTTTTAATGTATGTAACGATTCAGTATAGTGCGAGTAACCATAAAAAAAATGATCATAAAAATCGATCCTGCACGAAAAGGATGATTTTGAAAGATTGAAAATTTCACTCGATACAGATTTGAAAATAATTTTGTTGGATCATCAAATATCATTATGTTGAAAACTAAAAAAATGATGAGCAACGATAAATATTAACATCTAGCAATTAGTTTGTTTCCAACAAAATTTTCAGTTTTTAAGATGCCAATTAGAATCAAATTATAAATAGCGTTGTAATAATATGCTTATTAACACTAATATTATTAAATTGCTTGTCGATTTTCTAGGTAATATTACCATATTACTATTTTAGTTCTGTTAATTGTGTTTCAAGACTGAAAAAAATTTCGGTGCGCGAATTGGATATGTATAAATTCACACCGAAATATTTCAGCATTAAAATCCGTTTTGACCGAAAATAGGATTATTTATCTTGATTGAATTATTTGCATATCTGTATTACCCAGCAAAATTTTTAGATCTTTCAACAAAATCGTCGTTCTTTCCGAGTACCTAAATGTAATCTTCGTGTAAAACGGCATAAACGTTATTAAGAAAAAAGAAAACAAAAGAGGCAACCGTTATTATACAGAAGATTGGCAGACAGAGGGACATCGTGAACTGCGAACGACACGGTAAAAACCGCGACTATATAATTTTTCCAATTGCGAAAAAACTGCTACTCGCTCAGACGTGAATACGCGCGCGGGCCATAATTTTCCTTCAATGATTTACCACGGGCTAATTGCAGAATGCAGCGAGCGGTAATATCGCTTTGCAGGGTTACGTCCGGGGGAGGGTAGCTATACTTTAGTTTGCAATTTAAACTTTACTTCCTCCGGAATTGATTAGCTTTTAGTAATTAAGCAAGCAACGCCTTGGACCCCCCGCCTCCCCCATTCCCTGCTTCGCGTTTGCCCCACGCTACATCCTCTCTGTCTCTCGCTCCCTCTCTCTCTTGGTCTCTTTCTCCTCTCTTCCTCCTTCTCTTCCATACCTCCATCTCATTCCCTTCACCCTTCCCGCAGCTATTTCCCTTTTCTCGTTCGAGTTCAGTCATACTATTCCATTTCGGCGAACGCGCTTGCGCCGATTCACACGCGCGTGCACGTACATATACTCGTGCGCACACGCACACACGCACACACGCACACACGCACACACGCACACACGCCCCGCGCCCCGCTCCCGTTGATTCTTCCGTCCTGTACTTCACGTCCCCTCCGCGACCCCCGCGAGCCTCCCTCTCGATGTACCCTCTCTTCGTAAGTGCCTTGTTTCGCCACTGATTCCTCATCCGGTCGGCCGTGCGCCCGTTTTCGATCTTATTGAGAGCCATCGAGAATCACCTCGCGATTGATCCTATGGTCCGTTTATTTCTATTTACTCGATTCGTAACAACGGTAACGTTAATTGAAGAATTTAATGTCAATCGTATTTTTGTCAAATTCATAATTAAATCTACATTTAAATCTTGAAATCTGTATCTCTAACTTATATATATCTTTTTTTTTTTTAAACTCTACATGCTAAAAGAAAGTAACTTTCCACAACTATAATCTCGAGCTCTTAAAAATATGATTTATGGATAGGATGATGGGTGGAAATGAGCGATAAATCTTGTTTTAAAAGCGAGTGTCGCATGAGGAATAACTTGTCTATTAAGTGCATCAATGCGCGTGGCTTTATACTCTGCTGAGAACCACTGCCAACGCGATTTGAATTTCAATTTGTCGCCAAAAATTTCACGAGAGTACGCAGTAGACTTTTATCAGGATGTAGAAGCATTTCGATATAATTTTCATGACGGGGCAACACAGGAAGGTCCCGCTATCGATCGAATGTCGAAAATGCAATTCGATGCAACGCATCTTGCCACACACACGTAGATTAATGCAAATTGCGTCGAATGTTTCGATTTTCGGGATCACGCAGCGAATCAGCGAATTACATTCCGTCAATCAGTGATGACAGTCACGAGCGGATAATTCGATAATTCTTTACGACGTGGCTTCGTGCAAATGGAATCTTTGCAGTGTTTTATGATAATTGGGACGTTAAATGTTTATTGAAAAAAGGCGCGGAAACCGGGAATTGGATCATACAGTTAAATTGGATTTTGCGCGCGATCGTCGCGTTTTCAAATCGCAGCATGGCAACTGTCACGCGAGCGTGAAGGCAAAGGCTGCGTTCAGCAGAAAAAGCAACTTTGAACTGTTATAAGATTCTTTAATATGATTGGTTCTTATCCTTATACAGTAAAAAACATTTTGCATTTGTATTAAAAACGAGCTACTCGAGTCATCGTTAAAATTTTGTGTTGAATTTTGAACATATCCGAGTGTTAATTCGATATAATGTGATTATGTTATTTGAATATTTTGTGTTAAATTGATATCCAACATTTCTCAGTGTTAAAATACAATATAAGTAAATGCACAAATAATATAAAAATAATTTTTTTTTTAATGTGAATTCTAAAATAAATGAATAAAATGTGTTAATTTAATATATTATAAATATTTATTATTTTATTACTTTTTCATTACTTTAATATATTATAAATATTAATTTTAATGAAGAAATACAATTGCTTACAAATTGTGTTACGTTTTTTGTGTTAATTTTTTACGTAATATGTTATTTTCCTAACGTATTCATTAAATTAAAACAAACAGATAGATTGCGAAATGTGTCAAATTTAACACACATTTTCCAACTATTCTTTATTAAATATATAATTCTTTACTAAATGAATATTATAATACATAATTATATAAGAATTCTTTTACATTTTTTTATGTATTTTAGTTTGCAAAATGTTAAAATAACTAAACTAACATTATTCTAATATCGAAACTCTAACGAAACAAATTAAATGTTATATTTAGCAATATTAATATCCAAATATTAATAACAAAAACTTCAAATGCTAAAAATTCATCACAGTAACATCTCAGTTTGAAAATTCTTACAACGGTTGCTGTTTCTTCTGCTAACGCAACGTAAAGAAACACCTCGCGAAAAAAAAAACAAATTCATCCTTCCTTCATCGTTCTATCGAAAGTTTCTTCTTTCTGGAACAGCTGTGATTCATCGCAAATCTTTCGTTCGTCCAAATAATCGTAACTAAAGTTTCATCATTCGTCACCGTTTATCGTTTCTCATTGTACTCGCCGCTATCGTTATCCCTTCCACGAATTCGCGTCGCATATTATTTCCTCTATCATCGCGTTAATTACTCGATCTCGAAATACAAGCTCCCCCTTCCCGTACCCCGAGGTACACACATTTTCAATTTACTCACCAATGGGAGGACGAGAGGGCTGCCGGCCGATGATCCGCGCGGAGAAATCCTCGCGACTCGCGACTGGTAGTCGTCCACTCGGAGCGATGCGACGTCGCAATCCGTGACACTCATGAGGCCACAGGCCAGTCCGTCGTCGACGTCTTTCCCGTCGTCTTCGTCGTTGAGACTCGTTGTAATCGAAATGTTATACACGCGAAAGAGAGAAAGGAAAAGCGAGATATATATACGAGACTCGCGAGAATGAGAAGAGGGAGAAGAAGAGAGGAGAGTAACGTTTTGAGAGACGCGCGGAGAGTAGCGTTTCACACAAAACAAGAACAAGATTCCCGATATCCGGAATCTCTCACAACTCGGCGGGCTCGATGTGTCACGAACGATCGATCCGTTGCACGCGTGCGGCGTGCCGTCGAGACTCTCGATTCTCGCTGCGACTCTTCGTCCGCGCGCGCGGAACACTTCTCTTCCACGGGGATGTCGGATTATAATGCCTCCTTGGCGCGAGCGTGCGCGTGTCAATCGCGGGGTCGGTCTCCCTCGTGTCGTTCGCCGCTGCGTCAAGTCGTGCACTGAGAGTCCGTACCCCCCGCCGCGGCGCGACGGTTCAACGTAGCTACGCGCAACCGCGCTGGCTGATCAGCGGCGACTCCACTCGCTCGCTTTGCTCCGTCTGTCCGTCCGTCCGTACATTCGTTCGTTCGTTCGTTCGTTAGTTCGTTGCTCCGTCTACACGTCCGTACGCGACGGTACTCAGACGCGAAGTGACGAGGCGGCCGCGCACCGCGACGCGAAACTCGCCGAGAGCGCCCGAAGATACGTCTCTCTTGCTCCCACGTGTCTCCACACGCGCAGGATGTACAGGATATACGCGGCTGCTGTGCCTTCCCCTTGCGTCATAGCGGAGATCACGTCACGCAGCGCGGCGGGGCCCGTTCACGCGTAGCGGAATCTAATCCCGCCGTTCCCTGGGTCTGGGCCCGTACCCCGTACCCGGTATCCCCTAGGCTCGGAGAGATCGTTGGCCTTTACGTCTGTCGTGGATTTATGTCTCTTTGCGTCAACTATTAGCGACGCAAAGATTTGACAGCGAGTTGAAGATTGGTATTGGATATATCGGATTAGAAATTGAGATTGAGATTGTGATTGAAATTAATCACTCGGAAGAAAAAAACTAATGTCAAGTTTACTAAGCTTTGCTTTGATTGATCAAACTTAGAATAGAAATTAAAATTGAGATTGTGATTGAAATTACTCATTCAGAAGAAAATAAAACTACTGTCAAGTTTAATAAGCTTTGCTTTGATTGATCAAACTCAGAATAGAAATTAAAATTGAGATTGTGAAATTACTCATTCAGAAGAAAATAAAACTACTGTCAAATTTACTAAGCTTTGCTTTGATTGATCAAATTCAATCTCAGTCTCAAATTCTAGTTTCTCTCATTCGAGTTTCAGAGGAGCTACTGAGTGAGCTACTGATAAACAAATTTTTGAAAGTTTCTAATGAAACTAACCGACGTTTGCGATTACAGCCTTACTGGATATTTTCTAATTATACCTCTTCTATTACACGGTAAAAAAAAACATTCTATATTTGTATTAGAAACGGTCTGCTTCAAGTCCTCGTTAAAACTTTATGTTAAATTTTTACGTATTCAAGTGTTAATTTTTTAATGTGATTGTGTTACAATTTAAATATTTTGTGTTAAATGGATGATATCAAACCATTTATTAGTGTTAAAATAACATGTGAACAAATAACGTAAAAGTAATGTTTTCCAAAACGTAAATTTTAAAATAAATGAATAAAATGTGTTAGTTAAACATATTATAAATTTATTAATGAAACGCGTTAATTCAACATATTACAAGTGCTAATTTTAATGAAAAAATATGACTACTTATAAAATTATATCAGTGTTACATTTTTGTGTTAATTTTTTATTTTGTTACTTTTTGACAAATTTAATTTATGTTGAATTAACACAAAAATTTGGACCATTTAAAATACATGAAATGTGTTAAATTTATCACAAATTTTCCAACTATGTATTTCATTTAATCCGATTATTGGTTATCACTGGCCGTATCGAATCCATTGAAGAGGATCGGATGCAATTAAACCTTCGGAGTTGACGGTGAACCTATTGGTTCTCCTATATAGTGATTGTTTGAATGATAAAAATGCTGATGAATAAAAATAATTCAGCTTTCTCTGTAAAATAATGCTAAAATAAACAATATGTCATTATATTTGAATTTATTATTCATAATTCTTGTATCTCTTGCACTGTTTATACCCAAATCCTTTCCCAACTGTCATAATACATTATCCCATAATTTTTTCGCGCTGAATTCAATACTGACAGAATTTGCGTAGTATTTAGGATTTTTAGTAAATTGGAGTAAAATGGTTGAAAACCATCCCAGTTTAGTGTATAACATCCCATTTTACTAAAAATCTTAATGTGTTATCTTAATGCAAATTTTGATAATAATCATGTTCAGTGCAAAAAAGAATCCCGAGGCATGTACTATAAAGACAGTCCAAAGAAGTAACAATTAATTTTTCTTTTTGAGCTATATAATAATACAGAAAGTCTACAATTCAAACAATTATAACTTGATAAAAATAAGTCATGAATTAGTCACGTAGGATCATGAATTAATATTTATTTGAAAGTTCTTGAATTAATAAAATCCAAGTTTTATTTAGAAACAAGATTTTGTTTTGTTGTAAAAATTGTTGAACATAGTAAAAAGCGCATGTTTGGTCTATTTCATTCAAATTTGGATTATTCTTATCAAAATATAGTAATAACTTATATACATTCGTTCCTTTTTATACAAGTTATGTCATTTTGGTTCCTCAAAATTAAATTAGTGCCTTTTAGACAAGATAAATTAAATAAGTCTCACAAACCTAGTCAGTAACTATGTTACAGACTTGGCGTTAGTTCTGAAAGAGGATTGAGGGAAAAGCAGAGAAAAAATGATCCGACAGCAGTTCATATTTTGCATACGACATAGAATTTCAAATCGTGAAAAAGACTTCAATGTCTCATTATAATCTTACAATAAATAAATAAATAATCTGAGGAGCGTAAACTCAATATTGAGCATTATTATTGCGTTTTGAAGATCAATTAGGAAATTGAGCAAACGTGCAGGAGAAGCTCGAGAGCATTACGTATTACGGAAAGTTTTACACGTGAAAAAGTTAACGACGCACCGAAAAACATGGTGTGGAAATGCTCGTTCCGCTAACTATTACGCCGCATATATTTACGCTGCATATTGCTGCCGGAAGCGGTATCGAACAACAAACATCGCGTCGGTGTAAACGCTCAATTAATATCAAGTAACGAATATCGGTTAAACAGTGATTTTGGCGTCGATCGGGTTTTATATGGCGCAGCGTGTGGAAAGTTTAACAAAATAGCGTTAATAATCTCGCGCGCGCGAGCGTACGTGCGCGAGAAAGAAAGGGAGAGAAAGGGGGGGAGGAGGGGTGAGAGAGGGAGGGAATATAATCGTCGCTTTTATCGGCCTCCGCACCCGGTAACGAGTGTGCCCAAAAATTCCTCGGTCGGTCCACGCGCAACTGACGTCGCCCACGCGATAATAATTACTGCTAATGTAAATGTTCGTTAATGGACGTCATTAAATGCAACGCCGGCGGAATGGCCGCGGGGCGCCCGTGTAAGTCTATACACACGCTCGCGGGGCTTTGCCAATTATATTAATTAAATAAACATTATAATCAGCTAATTAAATCTAGCGCGCTCAACCCTGCGTCCTCCCCTTCCCTCCCCCCCCTCCTCCTCTTCCATACCTCACGTACCCCGCCCGTGCACGTATCGCGTACCTTTCCCCGCGCCCCACCGTGAAGATACACAATATCGTGAAATCCAATCGTGTCGAGCAAGATTTACTATCGGGAGTCGCTCGCACGATTCGTCGCGGCGTTTCAAGCGAAAGCGCGGCTGACGTTGCGATCCGACGCGTAATTGCACGCCGATAAACGTTTAATTAAACTCCGCGAGGATAGGAGAGGATTTTTATCCAACGATCACGCAGACCGGTAGAAGTATCCTTAGAAAAGTTATGGAGACTTCCTTAAAGAAATTTAATCCTTCGATTGCAATCTGGATCTTTTTTTGCACAAGCGAAATTTTATTCTCAAATTTTTTCAAAATAAAGGAGAGATCAAATACTTTAATATTTAAGTTAAAAAATTATCTGATAATGTAATAGAAAGTGTTGGAAAGTAATTTTAAATTTAAATTTTTTCATTTTTCTTTTTTAGAACAGTAAAAAAGCTTGGGTTGGATAAAAAAGATTTAGATTGCAGATGGAGAATTAATACTGTAAGTATTAAATTGATTAGCGATTATTTATTAATTTTAAGAAAAGCACAACAGTAGTGCTTTTAATATTCAAAATAAGTAATTAATTACTAATCAATTTAATGTTAACAGTATTAAATTTCTCATCGGGCAACGCGCGTTCATTCGTCGATTAGATACACGGAAAAAGCAGAACCATTTTGCGGGAGTATCTCATAATTTAGCTAGATACAGATCTGAAAATAATTTTGTTGGAGCATCAAAATAATTATGTAGGAGACTCAAGCATGATAAACAACGTTGCAAAAAGTTTTGACATTCTGGCAACTAGCTTGAGCATGTTTCATAATTATTTTGATCATAGTTTAACAAAATTTTTTTCTATACTTAGCTAAATTTTTAACTGCTCTAGCAAAATAATTCTTTCTACAAATCCTGACCTATTAGGTTTATAGTCTCTTTCTGCAAAAAGTGACTGAAAATTTATACTTTCCGTATAAAAATAAATGTTGAATGAAACCATTCAAAAGAGTTAACATTCATATATATTTAACAATATAATTTTATAATTGAAAACTTCATTTTATTTTAATTGTTTTCTTAAACATGTCTACTTCTTATTAAAAAAATTTTTAATCCAGGTTGTAAATAATTATCAAACTTCTTATATTAATTTCACACAAATACAATATACAGAGAACATTCTGTAATTTTTTTATAACTTCTTCATTTTATTAAAAACTACGTGTAATCCATCCTTAACACATGGACGATCCGTTAGAATTTTTCGATCGACTGATTTTAATTGTTGTCATAATAAACGCGACAATTCTTAAGATATATGCCCACGTATGCACGCGCAAATATGGCGACGTCACACGCGTATACCCACACGAAGTTCTCTCTCTCTCTCTCTCTCTCGGTGTCGGCCGGTTATGCTGGCCCTCGAAAAGCGGTTCGTGTCATTAGTATGTTAATTGGTAACAGCCTGGTTTGCCTCCCCCGACCCCCGACTGCCGCCCCTTGCCATGCTATGCTGCCAGCCGACCCGGCTGCCTGCCACGTCGCGTTGCGAATGCATATACGTCGTCCGAGGCCCATCGAGTTTGTACGTTAAGATGTTTAATCACTTCTGTAATTAAACTGTCCCTCAAAGGGTTAATTGTCCCATAAACCCATGAATACGTTAACGAGCGCGCTACGCACCTCGCGAGCATCGCCAGCGGCCAAGGAGTCGCGACAGCAACGAGAAAATGGAATGTATAAAAGTGCCATGAAAAGGAAATGGGCACATGGGGACCGTTAGTCGAAGAAAAATTGTAAACGCCAAATGCGATTCTTTGGAAATGTTCTTGAAATGACATTTAATCCGTAAAAATCACATTTTCTTTAAGTGTCATTTAGAATAATTTTCTGTCGATGATGCATAAAATAAAATTTGATAACTAAAACCAGCTTTTAATAATTATATGTATAACATATTCTTTGATACATTCTTTTATTCTAGATTTATTACCCAATTATATATACATAGTATATAATTTTTTAATTAATGTAAAATTGTGCAATTTTTAGTAAATTGCATAATTAATTAAATGTAGAATTATATATATTTTTTGTTAAATATAGAATTATTCAACTATTATTAAATTACAGAATCTATTAAATATACGATTCGCATGTTAATGAAGTTTCACATGGATGAAAAGGCTGTGAAAAATTAAATATCATAAAATTGGTATCATAAAATAATATATTATTTAATAATCAACATGTGTCCTTATATTAAATTGGCTCTCAAGATCATTAATTTAGCCGCAATTCATTAAATCGTGCCTTAAAATTGATTTTGGCCGAATCTTTTGATCGTGATTACAAAGCAAGTTTAAGAGAACGCAAAACCACGGTATTCTCGTCGGCTCGAAAAGTAAGCGGCGAAGAGTGTTAATTTTCGAAATGAAAACGAGACATCCATCTTTAGCGAAATACTTGGCGCTCAACGCTTCAGCGCCTGGCTCATTCCCTCTCGCTCAATGCATTAGAGTAATGAATTAATTTCCATTGGAGTTCCACCTCGCTCCCCCCTTGTTCCCGTCCCCCTCCCCCGTCCCCCTCCCCCTCCCACGACTACTCTGTCACGCGCAACCCATCCGCGGCTGTCCGCGTCGACCTTACTACTCGACGTTCGCCTCCCGCTATAATCTGGATTTAAAATCTATTTTCCTAATTGTGATCGTGCCGGTGGTTGCCTCGACTTTCCTTTTTGATTTTCATTCGCGTCTTCGAAAACGCGTGCGCAATTTAATATTGTCGATCGACGTTTTCTAACACCTAGCGTCCGACATCAACGTGAATTCAAGTATATCAATGGTTTTCTTGAAATATCTAAAAATTTAGATAGATACAGATTTGAAAATAATTTTATTGAGGTATCAAATGATTATGTAGAACACTTAAACTGATTGCTAGAATATCAAAACTTTTTGCAGCATTGCTCATTATGCTTGCATTTCCTATATAATTACTCTCTAAATCTGAATCAGTGGATAAATCACTGAATCGGGTAATTAGTGGTATACTTGGTACTAATTAATCAGTGAAATCCACCTGAAACAGAAAGGAAGTTTGAACATTATATAATTAAAACCGATATTTGCACGTTAGTTTCAATCTTCCAAATATCATATGAATTAAATTTATATTCTAAAAGTAAATAAGTTAGATTAAATAATAATGATTAGGCTAGGTTAGGGATTCCATGTTTTATTCACTGATTATACCAGTTACATACTCAAGACTGATGTCAGTGATTATCCACTGATTCAGATTTAGAGAATATTTGACGGTTCAACAAAGTTATTTTCAGATCCGCACACTGCAAAGAAAATTTAAAAATATGTCTTAAATCTTAATATATATTTTTTCAATAGTATATTAAGTGAGCATTTTTCAAAATAAATATTTACTCAATAAAAGAAAATGATAGTTAAATTAAATCAATACTTCTTATATTAAATAAATATATAGTAAACATTTAGTAAATATTTAGAGATAATAATTAAAGAAAATACTGTTCTAACAAATATTTATTAAAATTTACCACATTCTTCTTTACTGTATTCAGCTAAGTTCTTAGACACTTTAATACCCAAATTCATTCTTTCCATGAAATAGTTTCGATCTCTTCGAATAATCATATTCTCCGTCAAAAGAAAGTGGTGTACTCTCTCGCACGTTTGCTGATATCCATATTTCCGCGTTATACCTTCTCACGGAAATAAATTGCAAGATAACGCCGGATAACTGCTATTCCGACATTCGGCGAGCACACGTCAAATTTCCGCGAAAAAGAATGCCTTAGGAATGGTATGGGGTCCCACCTTCTTCGCGTCTTTACTTTACGAGGTCGTAAGGGCGCGCGAGCGAGCGAGCGGCGTGACTGGTGGGTGAGCCAGGCGGTCCGGCGAGGGGAGAGGCTGCGGGGGGCGGGAGGCACCGAGGAAAGGGGGAACCAAGACTCCGGTCAATTAAGCGCAGGAAATTAGAGTTTTAATTACGCAGTCATTCAGAAAATTACATCGGGGGCCGTGAAGAAGGCATCCGCAATCGGCCAACGTGCGACGGCGGCGCGGCGCGACGACGATAGTGGCGGACGGCTTTCTCTGTTCTTAAACGTAGTACAATTATTTTTTGACGAAAGCAATATTACGTGCTAAATATGTCTTGGCTACCGTTTTCCATCTTTACGTCAAAAGTCCTAACGAGATCTAATGAGGACGCGATTAAAAACGCCGATTCAATTGATCTTATAAGAATCGTAGCTTTCTAACAAGGTAACTTATGGAAGATCTTGCTTTCTGAAAGTCGTTTTCGGAGTCGCTGAATTCTAGTCAGAATTCTAAATTAAAATTTCGAAATAATAATCTGATTATCGTAAAACTTTTAGGAGATTTTTATATCTTTGAATATATCGAAGTGTAGTTTGAAAATATCGAATTTCAAAAGGATAGTAACTTCCATGAAGACCTAATGTCACAGAATTTATAATCAGAGTTTGAAAATCAGTTTGGAAATTTTTTAATATTAATCGTTTACAAAGCATTGATGAGTTTCAAATTAAGCTGCAAATTTGATATTACTTCGCAATTAAAAACTCCTTAAAATCAAATACTATAATAATTAAATCATTTTTTACCTATATTGAATTTATCATTTTGAATTTTTATTATTTTTTATTTCAATCATTTTTTTATTTTTGATCTCTTTGAATAAAATATTATCAAATTATTCCACAGGCCAAATTTCATAAAAATTAAATAAACAATTTATAAAATAAAAAAAAGTGACGCCAAAACTTTATGCCATTCTTGAGACATTCCTTAAACGGAATTGTCGGTCCACAAAGAATTAATATACGCAAAGAAGCGTTTTGCCAAAGTATCTAAAAATTTAACTAGATACAGATGAAAATGATTTTATTACCAAAATAATTATGTAGAACATTTAAGATGGTTGTTCAAATTATCCAAATTTTTTGCAGCATTATTTATCATGCACGAGTTTCCTACATAATTATTTTGATGATTCGAACCGTTCTTTTTGTATAAATATTACTCGATAATCAGGCGGCAAGAATTCTAATTGGATCGTGAAACAGAATACGACGTGTGTCCGTTTTGCATTTTATACGAGGAATGAAAAGGGAGAAACGAGAAAAGGGAGAAGTTTCTTAATCTTCTACCTCTCTCTTGTTTCTTGTCAAAGCAACGCATACAACTTTTTTGTTTCTGACGCAACAGATACCACCGAAAAACGGAATTCACGATAGAATATAGAAACAGCGTACAACGGTGTATTCACGACGCACCACTAGCGTTAAACGCGGCTATTTGATTCCCAAGCCATGATAACGTTGGGCGCAATATTCATATCAGATGAATGAGATGCAGTATTCAGACGCGCGGCAATTAGCGCAAAATGCGCGGCTAAATAGCAACGTGGACACGGATCTAAGGCGCGTTGATTGAATAGCATTTAAATTAGCTCGGTTTTGTTTCAATTCTTTTCATGTTCCCAGACCTAATGAATATCAAGAGTTTCGGCGATGGAATCAAATATATTGCATATATCTCGCATATACCGCTTAAATTTCCTTGCTCAAATCGCCTTTCCGCGCGCAAATCGAGTCCATAGGCACTGCCTACTACCGACGCGGTCAGTCGATACGTGCGATTCGTGTCGATTGTTTGTTCGTCCGACTGGGATTATATTTTAATCAGTTTACCGATTGCGGCCGACGCTGAATGCCTTTCCGTTAAATGCCTCCGCCCGAGTGAACTTAATCAAAAATGCCGCGAAACCCAACAGAAAGGGGGAGAAACTCGATTTGGCACGACCAATTTTATTGCGAGCGTTTTCCGTCGAGCGGATAAGGATTCAACGTCTCGAAGCTACGTGCTGCCAATTTTTTTTACAAGTCGACTTTCATGAGTACAGCCGGATAACGCAAACTGCTCGATAATGTTCGAAAGATAGGTTAACCTTCCGGAGCTGACGGGTCTATTGAATCTCCTATACAGATGATTGTTTAAATAATAAAGATTCTGATAAATAAACATGATTCAGCTTTCTCTGTGAAGTAATACTCTTTGAAGTGGAATCTAAAGAGAAATTTCACTCTTAAAAATTTATAATTGCGCCACTCTTTTTCAATAATGGCTCAATTGTTACTTTTTAGAATTAGATTCTATTCAAAAAGATTTTAGAGAGTATTAAGATAAAAAGTACATTATATTTAAATTTATTATTAGTTTTTAATTGTGTACATATATATTACTGTTCAATTCAAATTCTCTCTATAGTATATAGTATCATAGTATATATATATAATATTTTTTTTTTCCAAAATTGTTTTGCGCTGAACATGTTGTCATTGTTAGAATTTGCATAATAGTCAAGATTATTATTAAATTAGAATATAATAATACATTGGATGGTATTTGGCTCATTTCACTCCAATTTGTTAAAAATTCTGATATGGACAAATTCTAATAACCGTATCGTGTATTTTCGGATATATACTAAAGCATTTTAAAGAGAAAAAACACTTTTTTACTATGTAATTATACAAAAAGTCTAAAATTCAAACAATCACAACTTGATAAAAATAAGTCATACGATCATGAACTGAAATTCATTTGTAAATTTTTGAATTATACTTTTAGATAGTGTAGATTTTATTTAAAAACAAGATTTACTGTAAAAAATTTTTTTAATTATCTCAATTTTACTCTAAATCCTAATATATAAATTCTGCTAATTCGTTTTCAACGCTAAAAAATCTTCAAGGAATGTGCCATAATACTTTGGAGAGAAAAAAATAATGTTTCTGTCAAACAGTTGTTGTAGCAATTTTGCATAAAAATCAAAGTCAAACAATTCAATTTTCTTTACACTGAAAAAACTTTTTTTATTTTAATACATATGTACCAATAATAAATGATAGTTAAAATGATAGTCAAATAGTTATGATAATTAATAGTTTTGTACAAATACATGTTCACATAAATAAATATTTAGAACAAATTTTCAAACAAATATTTATTTAGTATTTTTTTCAGTGTATTTTATCTGCAAATTTAAATCATTCTTATAAAAATATACTTAACATTCATTATTTTTTATATGAGTTATGTCATTTCAGTTTCTTAAAATTAATTAGTGTCTTTTAACTAACATATATTAAATAAGTCTCACAGATCCAGCGTCAGTAACTGCGTTACAAATTTTAACTCCGGAGAGTTAAAGACGCTTAAAGCTGCATCAAAGGCATTCCGATCTTTTGTATCGTTTTGTCATCGTACATCTTTTGCGGAAATATACCGTGCCGCGAATAGATTGATCGCGAAACGAGCGAAACAATGTCCGCCACCACTCTCGGCATTAACAGCTTTGAATTAGGTTTCGATTTGGATAGCGTCGAATGCCAAGTATGCAAATAATTAACGAACTTTAATTCGAGACCAGGCTCTCCGTCTATCCGTACCAAGTCTGCCGAATCAAGAGTCACGTGAAAATTTTCTGCCAGGCGCGAACGCGCGTCCTTGTCCGTTATTCTCTTCAATCCCTCGTGATTTCGAGAAAACTACGTGCAGCTAGCCGGCGCGTGGTGCCGTAGTGCTCGAGTGCTTCTCGCGGGGTGCACCGACTTTTTGGATAATTACAGCCGTCTCCGTCGGTCTGAGGCAATTATAATTGCCGACTCCTTTCGCAATTATAAGTTTCTGGGAGACTTACCGCGGCGCGACGCACAGCGGAAAATGGTAGGAGCCTTAGAACCAAAAGGGAGAAGCTCGCGAAGGAGAGAGAGAGAGAGAGGAAGAGAAACAGAGAGAGAAGGTACGAGGGACGAGGAGGGGACGATAGGGTGGTCGTGCTATACGTGGAAACGTTAATTGGGGTGACCTGCTCAGAAACTAGTTACCGGAGGGTTGCACTGATATTCCGTGGATCCTATATGCCGGTCGAGGGAGAGAACGGGCAGGAGGAGAGGGAGGAGGGCGGGAGTATGTGTGGCGGGTGGTACACGCTCGACGCAGCGGTTGATGCCCCGGACTTACGTCGTATTCCACGCCGGTAACTATCCCGCTCCGCGCGCGCGGATGCTGCGAGTTCGTTAGCCCGCTGATTTGATGCAACCTGCACGCGCTTAGCTTTGGTCTGTCGTGGACATTACCGAGCTATAACGACGTTGTTGCGACGCACGTGGATCATAAGGCTGACGCCGTTTGAGAGAAAAGACAGAAAGAATGAAGAGATAGAGACGGAATTTGAGTTTCGATTCAAAGTTCTGAAGGCTTATTAGAGGCCGATAATAATATGAAAGATTTTATTTGGATAGCTCTTTCTATTTTTTTCTACACTGAGAGAAAAATATTTAATATTTGTGACCATACGATTTTGCTAAAATATTTGAAAATTTAGCTACATACAGATCTAAAAATAATTTTGTTGTACTAGTAAAATAATTATGTAGGATACTCAAACTTGCTAAAATATCAAAACTTTTTGCAGCATTACTTATCATGGTTGAGATTCCTACGTTAGTTAATTATTTTGATAATCTAATAAAATTATTTTCAGATCTGTATCTAGCTAAATTTTTAGATAATAATACAACAAAATCGTCCTTTCCGTGTAATTGCATGATAATATAATTATGGTTAAGAGCTCCATTTTTGTACTTGTTACTATAATGCTATTAATTATATTTATAGTTCTCTACATAAAAAAAAACATACTATAGTTGATACTGAAAATAATTATTTTATAATCGTTTTCGGTGTCTATTTTTTTTTTCTTAAATCAATACAATAAATAAAGTCGTCTAAATAATCTAATATCTGGAAATTAAATGGCGAAAAAGAGGGAAAGGAAGATTTTGTTTGTTAATTATAGCATATTCTATTCGTAATAAATATTTATCTTAAAAACACAGTTTTAATGGATTGAAGATTATTGTTAAATTCATTTATCGCGCTATTCTTGTTCTGTTATATCATGTCACGCTAAATTTGTTATAATTTTGCACTTCCTTTATGCAAAAGAAAAAGTGCAAGCGTAATTATGATTTTTATATAAATATTAACACAAAGAGACACAACGCTAATTAGAGGTAAATAAAATACATGTTGCTGAAAGATAAAGTAAATTACCGTGTATGCAAAATCTACGTTTAATGTACTCTCTACTTTTGAGTCGAATGAAAAACATTCGACATTCAGTGACTCAAAATTTATACTTGAAACGCCCATGATTATTGAATTTCTCATACTTTTTTTTCTACCGAATACTCTACGTGTCACGAATACGTTGTAAAAGCCGAGACATCTGCGGACATCCGGCTACCCGCATCCAGTCACCTTTCGGACTTCCGGACCGTCCAGAAACACTCGTCCATCCCTTGTTGAGAAACAACCCCCCTCCGTGCGCCACCGTCGATTCTTGGATGTGATCTTCTATACTTCTGTTTTCTAGCTACCGACCTCCCGCTCTCTTTCTCTTCCTCCTTTCGTGGACGTCGATGGAAACGGTGGCTTCGTGGCACGGAGAAGTTAATTATAAGCGATACCAATCTCTCGGGGTTGTTGGGTGGTTGGTAGGACTGGGAAGCACTGACAGCCAATTACCACTCCGTGCCGACCCTCGCGCACGAGCCATCCCTTCATTCCTCGCTCTCCTGCCCCCCCCTCTCTCTCTCTCTCTCTCTCTCTCGCTGTACTCTCTTTCTATCTCATTCACCAGCACCCTGCTTCCTTCCCTCTTTCGTCGATCCTTCGTCCTCACATCAGTGACGAGTCAAGACGGTTTGACGCCCTAGGCGCGATATAATCCGCGGGGTGTAATATATCTCTTGTAGGGTGCCGAGCAAACGTATAATGATGGATTGTCTCTCTTTATCTCCCTCTCTTTCTCTCTTCTTCGGATAAATTAGAGTCACCAATGATGTATAAGAAAGCGAGAGTTCAGGCAGACCCATATATGAAAGCGAGCTCAATGATGCTCAAGCGAGCATTTATTTTATATCCATCACTGATCCTCACGTCGTTCATGTACGTACGTCTGTTCACACACCAATTCCAAATCATGTACGCTCTCACTCCAATATAGGAAATTAAAAGACTGACCGATGATTGCACGGTAGTATAGCTTTCCTTCCTTTCGGGGAAGTAGGCAGGCAAGTCTTTCCCTTCGGGCAAGTCGAAAAAGGAAGAAAATCGACCGCTGCTTAACGAAAATTGCGGATTCGACTGCGAACAGATCGCCGCCTCGCCGCCAAATGCGACTTGTCAATTATTCACGTCCGCCGAGACTCGTTTCCGGCCATATATAATCCATAGAGAAAGTCGAACACTATTCGAATAGATCCTTATTCAGTTATTCGAGTAAAAATTTTACTCTTCGTTTATCTCACATTATTTTCTATTTACAGTATAAATAAAAACTAAAGTAAAATGAATTCATTTTTTTTTATTATGCTAATAACAGTACATTTCATTCAACTATACTCATTCTTTATTTATCAATTTATAAAAGTATAATTAACTTTAGTCAAGAAATCTACATTTTTGACTTTATGAAATATATTTCTTATATATTGCTTTATACGGAATATAGATATATTCGATATATGTTTTTACGTATACAGTTAGAAAATTTATGATAAATTTATGTTAAATTTAACTCATTTCATATGTCCCAAACGATTTATTCAAATATTTGTGTTAATTTAACATAAAATAAATATATTGAGAAGTATTTAACATAAATATTATATAAAAAAGTATCACAAGGAACATAATACTGACACAATTTGTAAAAAAAAATTGTGGAGCTATATTTTTTCAGTAAAATCAACGTCAATTTAATAATGTATTAAATTTAATAATGTATTAAATTTAATAAATTCACGCGTTTCAATGTATTAAATTCAATAATTATAATTAAATTAACATATTTATTCATTTATCTTAGAAGTTACGTTTTGAAGTACATTATTTTTATTCACATACATTATTTTTATTCAAGTACATTATTATATACACATAAATTATGTTATTTAAAAAAGTATTGAACATCAATTTAACACAAAATTTTCAAATAACATAATTACATTAGATTAAATTAACACTCGGTTATATAAAAATTAAACACAAATATTTTAACAAAGATCAATTTTAACACTAATACAAAATGTTTTGGTCGCATATGTAAATAAATATATAGCTAAAATGTATCTATCAATTTATACTATTAAGCATAATTTCAATGCTTCAGATTTTTGACAAAGAGTCGAGAATTTTAACATAAAAATTTTGACAAGAACAGATTTTATATACAAATACAAAATATTTTTACTGTGTATATGAACAATTGACTAAAATATATTTATCAATTTATCTTGTATCTTAATGTGTGTTGTTAAATATAATTTTCAAATTTTGGACAAAGCTTCAAATTTGTAACAAAAGATCGAGGATCTTGAAAACAATTCCAAATATGTACAACGTCGCTAGTACTATTGATTTTAATCAGTTTTGATAGACCGCCTCATCCACGCGCGAGTAACATTATCGTCGGTTAGCAAAGCTATCCGGCCGTAAAACAGACATTATCGTATATGCGCGGGATGCTCCGTACTCAAGGGCATATAATGCACTCGAACGTAATTCCGATTACAGCCGATTTCTCCTCACCGCGAGGCAAGGTACGCTCCACGATCTCGTCAAGAATCTCGCAATTGCCGAAAGGGCAAGAAGCATCCCCTCCGACGCGCACACAAACGTATCGCGCGTGTATCGTAAACTCATAGTTTGCGGCTCGGTGCAGTTATCGGGTTCGGGTGCTCGTTCACCAGTTCGCCCGAGTTAATTATAGCCGATGGTTATCAACCGGTTAACTCCGACACGCCATTACGTGTCTCGTCTCGTCTCGTCTCATCTCGTCTCGTCTCGTCTCACCTCCTTTCGCACGCTCTCTCTGCTCCCCCCCCCTCCCTCCCCCTCTGCATCTCGAGTTCCGCTTCTCTGCAGCGCGTATAACGCCACTCCATGCATTTCATTCGCTACAATCAACGTGCTGTTCTCGCGGAATCAGCAGATCAAGCGAGAGGAAGAGAAACAAAGAAATAGATAGAAACAGCTCTCAAGTTTACACGATTTATTTTTTAGCTGCTACAACATCGTATTAACGATAATTGCCGATATCTTCACTTTTTTTTTGCAAAATATCATGATCATGATTTTCTGATGTTTTTAATATTCAGTATTAGATAATGAAGCTTAAGACAGATTTCTATCAGAATAAAAATCTCAACTATTGAATTATTACAAAATAACTAAAAAATAATATTTTTGTATCCATTTGAATCTCGAACGTTAATTCATTCGAAAAATCTTTATCTACTCATTTATAACTTGTTGCTTTTAATTAGTTTTCCATTAATACTAAAAATTGTAATTATATTCATAGGGAATTTTCTTTTCCATATTTTTAAATACAGCGTACTGCTATTTTCTTAAATATAACTTACAGTTATTTTTATTTTTTTATATTTTTATTTTTATTACATAATAAATATTATCTGTCACATTTAAGGCGCATGCATTTTGCATATTCATTTAATTGTTCGGAAAGAATTTATCGTTAAATAAATAATCAATATTGTGAATGCAAGGTAAAACTCTTTGAGTCAGTAGTAATAATATTTTTGTCTAAGAAATGAAATCAGCTCCAAATTGATCAAATAATCCGTCTAATGGCTGAAAGTCCATCGGCCGGAGTTCAATATCGCCCTGTATATCGGATCGCGCAAAAAGCAGTCGTTCCACCTTCGCGGGAGCGCGATATAGAAGTTAACGGTCGAAGCGCGCTCCTCGAGAAATCAATCGGAGAATGGCCTCGTTAATCTGACGGGGTGGTTTCTGGATGCTCGGTTACTCTTACATCACGTAATAGTATCGGGACCACCCCCGCCCGGTCGAGCTGCTCGCTTGCCCCTCGTCTCACATCCTTTATCCTTTCCCATTCCCCGACTATTCTGGCTCTCTCTCTCTCTCTCTCTCTCTCTCTCTCTCTCCCCTCCGTCTATCCTTATTTCTATCTTACTTGTTCACTCGGTCTCTCTCTATCTCGCCGACCTCTCTAGCTAAGAGAAGTCTGCGAGTGACTGAGTGGTTATTTAGGTAAGAGCCACTCTCCCCGCGAGAACGGAGGTTGCCACGACTAAGTAATGGTCCTGCAACATATTGTGCAAAGAAAAACCCGGCCACTTGTTTACCGTCGTGTTGTGAGAGAGCCGTCGAGAGGGGTGCGGATCCTTCACGGTGGTTCGCATTGAATCGCCGGGGAAAACGGCACCGCCGTGACAAAGTCTGGTACGCGATTAGGGACAGATTAGCGCGGCAAAGAAGCGTGTGAGCGTATCTGCACACGAAACCGTTACAGCCGTTATGTGCGAGTTACAGTGGAATTGTGTAAATTGTGTGAATTGAGAGGGTTTGCGAAATATTTTTCAGGGCGTCAGCATAAGTGAAGCTACTATTTTATACGTATATATAGATATACAGGGTATCCATGATCTAATGGTACAACCGAGAAGCGGATGGTTTCGCATGAAAAAATAAGTCGAAGACCTAGAATAAAATTTTTTCAAAAGCTTTATTTTCGAAAAGATCTACTTTAAATATTTGCCAAATACGGATTTAATTTTGACAAAGCATCAGGACACGTTAGAACACGTCCAATCAAATTTACTTTGAAGAGCGGAATTGTATATTCGACAGAATGAATAACATTTTCAACAGTTTATAAAATAATAAAGATTTATCCTGTGTAAATATCCTGTTTTTATTGTACAGACTTAATTACCCAGTACAATAATAAATACAAATATGAAGAGAGATAGTCTATAGCGAAATTCATTAAGTCGAGACACAGTTAAGTGTACACGTATCCGGCGAATATTTAAAATTGATTTTTTTGGAAACAAAGTCTTATGTGAAAAAATTTTATTCTACGTTATTGTTATTTTTTTCGGAATGTAGAATCACTCCCTTTCTAGTTGTACCACTAGCACAAACGTCTATATATACGTGTACATATATATATGGTATACATTATGTACATATATTTTATTTAATAGCAAATTCGAGTGGATGTACTAATGTGCGTTGATGCATATTAAAGTCGTTATACTGATTCAATCTGAGTGTAAAAATGAAATACAAATATTTTGGAATTATAAAATACACATTTTACTTATAATAACAGAACAATAAAGTGCATTAAAGATCACTGTTTAATCCGCTTCTATATTTATATTAAATACACATTTTTAAGTGGATGACAGTTATGTACGATGGCTTTGATGCGCATCATAACTAATGTGTTTGAATAGTGCAATTTAATAATCTAAAAGCATGAATGTGAAATTTATAATAATCGCTAAAAAATGTATAAGTAATCTCATTTTCGCTAAGACTGTTTCGCTTTTATTGAATATTTATCCTATAAAAACAAATCGATCTGTAAAGATTTTCCGCTATCGTCTCAGATTTTCTTTTTTTTATTTTTGAATCATTTATTATTAATTCTTTCATACGATTTATAATATATATTATATATATTACAATTATAATGTATATCAATTTATTTTACATAATGAAGTAGAAAGTATGCAACAGAATTATAAAATATATTACAATAAGATTATTTATACATTCGAGATATTTTACTGATTACACGAATACGTTCGAAACAAATATAACATAAAATTTACAATTCCTAAACCACACAATTCCTAAATATCGGCTGTTGAAAATATTACGAAAATAATGAATAATTCTCTTACTTATTTTTTTGTTATTGTATTAAAAAATGCGAGATTTTATAGCAAAGCTGATTAGACAAAAATTACTATAAGGTATAATCTCACAATTCGTGTTATTAAACGTGACGAATAATTTAATTTCCACGATATCTATAATTTTATAAAAATTGTTATTTAGTAAATATTGTTTTACGCAATGATGAGAGATCAATCAAAGCCTAAAAACGTGAATAGATAGCGGTCTTCAACAAACCGTTTATCGCAAAATGTAATTAAGAAATGTATATAATAAATATTTACCATGAGATGCGACGTGAAATTCGTGAATAAATTCATTTAAAAATGTAGAATTTTCATATATTATGATTAATAACAAATAATGATAATTTCAAACCCCGAATTTTGCAATAATTTTGGAAAATATTCGTGATTTTGTAATATTAAATTTCAAGCGGATGTTAAATTTCGCGAGCGAGAAGCTATTATTTAATCATTGGTTTAGCATTTGAATCTTCACGCTTTTACATATAAAATTTGTATTAAAGGCAGCAATGATTTTTGAAAACGTTGTGCAATAAGAATCACAAAAGTAAGCAAAACTTATTAAGCGCTAATTGAGCGAATTTTGTATTTATATCTGGCATTAGTATTATGTAACATTAATATTTATATACAATTTTCAAAACAATATATTTTAATAGGGTTTATATTAAATAGTTTACACACACACACACACACACACACACACACACATGAAAATGTACTAATATATGTATATATATTAGTACATTTTCCAAAATATTAAAACTATACTATTCCACTTTGTATCCGTGATAATACGTTCACCAAGTAAAAAAACTTAAAACATTCAATCTTGGAAAAAACTTTAGTTTAATCGCATTGTTATTCGAATAGATTATTACATTTTACAAATGTGATAAGAAAAATGTGATAAGAATTTTATTTTCCATATATTTTCCAATACAAAAACATATGGAACTTTAATAATCTTAGAAAATAAATAAGAGAAAATTGTAATAAACGCATTTATAGCAAATTAAGAAAACTTAAGGCCCATTTTATCCACTCGTTTCGAATATCGAATATTATCTCAAAAGCACACAAGTGAGAAATAAAGAATTAATGACATGATATCCACAGAGAGTGAATTTCTCGCGCAATTAATTTACTAATATAATGCATTTCATACATTTGGGCGAATACAATTTGAATATTGAAAATTTATATCAGTACTACATGATAGTAGTAATGCTTCTAAAATTATTTTATAATATATTAGAAATAAATATTATATTTTAAAATCAATTGTTTAAAATTCATACTTCACAAACCTGATCAATTTTACAGTAATTATTACACAAAATTCTTCTATTTCGTAAAATATTTATTGGATCTCATAACGTATCATTTTAACTGATATAAAGCCCAGTTATTAACTAATAGATATGGATTGGCTACAAAAATTTAAGCTAAAATTGACAAATTATAAGAACATGTTTAAATTAATCGTGTATATGATTTTATTAAGTTATGTAAAATATACCATAATTAAAATAAGCTCTCTCTCTCTCTCTCTCTCTCTCTCTCTCTCTCTCTCTCTCTCTCTCTCTCTCTCTCTCTCTCTCTCTCTCTCTCTCTCTAGCTTTTTATTTACGATTTTGTTATTTGTACTTTGAAAATATTTCATCAAGCATATATATTGAATTTTTGCATCAATTTAATCCTGCAAGACAATATTTGGGAAAAGAAAAGAAAAAAGTATATATGTATATATAATACTATCATATATATATATACTTTTATATATATATATATATATATATATACTATATTTTATATATGTATTTACTCTTTTTTTATACTCATTTTTGTTTCATTTCATTTTTATTTGTTATTTATTTCATTATATTATTTCATTCTTTTATTTTAAATGAATATGTAAATACAAGTATAAATGTGGTAAATAAATGTATAAACATTAAAAGAAAGGATTTTGTTAATTTAACAAGCCATAGTACGTTTAACAAGTGACCTGTAAATATGTGACAACAAAATTGATTTGTTGTAATTGCCTGCTAGTCTGCTATACCAATCAAATTACTAGTAACAGAAGCAAACTATATAGAATTTAACCTATCTTTTTGATAGACTTTAGACTCATTTACATAGAAATCCTAAATGATCGTGGAGTCTTAAGTCGTAGGAAATTGATCAATCACAGTCAAATATATAGGGAGAATACTTGATTATAGAATCTATCAATTTCTTACAATTTGAGACCCTGCGACCGCATCTAAAATTTTTATGTATATTTATAAGCCTCTTATTTGTAAGCGATACTATTGATTATTTGTTACATTGACGAATGAGAAATAATTAATTTGCAATAGTAATTAATTAATCGTTTTCTTAACAAGTATCACATCTGTTTTCTCTTAATTTGTTATAACAAAATCATTTCTCTCAGTGGAATCTATTCATAAAAATATATTCGTATAATATAATATATCAAACGGTTACAAACAACATCCAAGTGATAAATTAATTTGAATATATGATATATTTGCAGGATTAAATAACAAATATCAAGTCATAATCTGTTCTAGCCTATCCATTTTAAAGCAATAGATCTATAAAATGTAATATAGATCTATAAAATATAATATAGATAATAATTTATTATATTTAGGCGTACATTATTATATTTAGAAATATTTGCTATATATAGAATAATTGTTGTGAATAAATTTCAATAGAAAAATTTCTTCACATGACTCACCGATTGATGCGCAACAGCTGAGTTATATCTGCAACTACGCACTAACGATTCTGTAACAAATATAAAAAACCAAATTAAAATAGAACAAAAAACAATTATTATTACAAGAAAAAAATTATTAAACCTATGTACACAAATTTTTCGAAAGTAATGAAATAAAAAAAAAGAAATAAAAATAACCATGTAGTTTTTTAAAAACTATTCCTTAAAAATAAATCTTTAGGATTTCATAAATAGAAAATTTTCTTCGAATTTTATTTTTTGAATCATTGAAATAAACCAATGATCCAGTTAAAAAGCAATATATTAAAATAATATAAAAATATATAAATCATTATATGCATATCAATTATATACATTCTTGCCATTAGGTTGCTCAGCTGATACCCAATGCCTCTCATAGACCTCCTTCTCCTCTTTTCATTTATTGATTGATTATCAACTTCATTCGATTTCCTCACATCGTTATTTTCTGAATCATTTGAGCAATTCGATTAAAATCAAATATATGAATTCGATTAATATCAAATGTAATTTTTGTATATGTTTAATATATATATATATATATATATATATATAAATTAATTAATTAAACTCATCGCTTCCTCTCAGATTATCTGGATTGTCCATAGAATTCCTTTGACGCGATACTCGCGAAAACACAATACGATAATTACGATCGCGCCACTTACTTTACACGGCTAGTTGCACAACATTCCCGAAGTTAAAACGCGCAACTTTATCCGAAAAAAATCGCAAGCGATAATCATTATAAACATTATATATGCATTTAGGAGAAAATAATCAACTTCATTTAGGCTGCGTTCCGAGTTATGCATGAAGCGCATGATATATCGTTTTATTCTTCTTTATTATTTATCGTGAACAACAAGAACAAAAAATACATATAATAAATTATACGCTTCATGCGTAATTCAGAACGCATTAATTAGATCAAAATTCTCCCGACAGGTGATTCACCCGTTAGTATCTAACATAGAAAAAAGCATGATCATTGAGGAAAACGAGCTGAATGTACTTTGCTTCTTTCGAGACCCATGGGATCAATCCGCGAAGGAAAGTTAAGTGGCTGATCAAACGTCAAAGACCCCATTGCAGGAGAAACGAATTCCGGATCTTTCCAGACTATTCTCAATTGCCATTTTGGCAATAAATCAACGACAGATACCTTTTTCTTAAACTTTGCATAATAAAAATAAAAGTGTTAAGTGCAATTAAAAGTGTTATTATAATTCATTAAGATAAAACTGATAAATACTTAATGAAAAGACATAGGATAAAAGAAAAAAAGAAAAATTTCTTTCAAAATATGTATTGAATTTATTTCGCTTTTCGACTATAATACACGTGAATGGTGTCGTCGTTGATTCAGTGCGAAGATAATAACTTCCAGAAACCATCAAGAAAATCAGAGATTAATTCTAGCCCTGCATGCAAAGGAAATCTCCAGTTTTCTACGGGATATCGAACATCTCGAATGGCTTCTGTAGAAACGGACGAGAAATACTTTTTACGAAATTATTACAATTTCCCGCCGGTACGAACACATCCACCTGATGCGAAGGATACCAATAAAGCTCTTTCGCCGAAGTATCAAAAGCATTCGAAAACGAGAAGAAAAAAATGCAATTTATGTTAATTATTAGAATCGATATTTCAAACAATACTCTCAAAATTAAAATTAAGAAAGCGATAATTACAATCGTGCGCAAATTAATTATCGCAATGATCTTCTTTCACGCGAGATTTCGCATGGCACTTTCAAAAATGCGACACGCTGAAACGTCCGCTTGCGATCAGCGACGATTTGAAGCCACATAAGAGTCATTGAACGACTCTTGACACCACTGTGTTAAGATGGCTCTTTCCTGTCGTTGGATTTTTACACTCTCAGAGTACTGTACCTTCACCTCCAACTCGTTCTCCAACTTGTCCGAGAAAACGGATAGTGTGCGTATGCGCTTTGCCACATAAGAGCCATTGAGCGACGTAGCAATGCTGTGTTAACAGTGTAATGTACAGTTAACTCCCTCGTCTTTAGGTCTTTACACCATCAAGGTATTAGCTTATCGTATCTACATCAAGGTCATACCCTTTGGAGGATTATCATCGGTAAAAGCATGCAATAGCTTTATGTTCCAAAAAATGAACATCTGTTTGTACTCACTATTAACTCATTAGTATATCATGTCAACACGTTACTTGATAATATGAAATATTTAATGTTATACAATAAATGTGAAATATTTTATTTAATGTCCCGCCGATTAATTATTAGTAAACTTTCAATATATCCTGATTCGCGCAATTGATTGACAAATTACATCTAAATAAACGAAAAAGTTAAAACGCAATATAAGATTATTCAAAATTAAAGTTATTACTGTTAAATATCAAAGGAACAATAGTGAATCAATCTTTTGAATTAAATGATTGAAAAATAATTTTGTTATTTTTAACTTTCATGTGAGTCAAAATGTAAATCAATCTACTTCTATGATTAGTTTTAAAGTAAATATTATCCATATTAACATATGCACGTAAATAATAAATTAAATTTGAGTGAATTTTGACACAT
Source organism: Acromyrmex echinatior (assembly GCF_000204515.1). The sequence continues at coordinate 2,820,314 of NW_011627135.1, read as the reverse complement.
TTTCTTTAGTTAAGTTGTTTTAACTAAATTGACGATTAAGTAAGATTAAGTGACGACTTATAAAAATAAAATTTAATATAATTTGATATGAATGAATTCTTATGAATTCTTTAACAATGGATAACAAATTCTCAATCGCGCGTCAAAATATGAAATAGAAATATACATATAATCATATAAACTTTGAAATATATAATAGAAATTTATATACTCTTCCTTAGGAAAGCTTCTTTAATTATTACCTCGAAATAATAGAATATTCCAAACCGTTCCTTATCCGTTCCTTATCGTTTCCTAAATCCAAACCGTTCATGTTACAAACAATTATTTAAACACTTCAAACATTAAAATAAATAACTTTCCGAAAAATATATTTGACGCGAAATTTGATGTATAAATACGTGTATGAATGCGCGATAAATAAACTGTGTTTTGTATGAAAGTTTACATATTTAATTTCCTTGTATTTCAAATTAAATTCAATGAATTTATGGATTACTGTACCTCAATATATATTACTCTTTATTTTATAAATTCATTTACATCATATATTACTAAGAAAGTATTTTATCTCTCGCGATTTTCAAAGAATAACCGAAATTATTGCCCCTTAAATTCTAATTTGGTAAGTAAATTGCCATATAATTGATATGTATATTTACGTTAAATGTAACATAAATGTAACATTTAAATTATTTAAACACTTTTTGAATGAAATTTTAAATTCCTTATTAATTACCCGATCATTAGATTCAACAATTATTTAAAGATTATTATTTATTTTATTTTCACCGATAAATAATAAATTTATATAAATTAATATTAATGTTAATAAATTTTCCAATTTTTCCTGTAAAATATGAAGTAGAATGATATAAATAAAACATGAACCGTAACTTTAATAAGTCGAAGAAAGTAGATTAAATTGCCGCAAGGAATCAATTTAATTTTTTTTCTTTTCAATTTATTAGAGCACACACAATGTCACTACTCCAGATATCTCACTTCTTTCAAATCCTTTTTTATCTACAATACTTATATTTATATAAATAATATATTTCGATATAATATTGTATTATTTTAGATAAACATATAACATAAAGTTACGAATACTTTAATGAACTTGGAGAACTTTTTTGATAATATTTTTTAAAGTAATTTTATAAGGATAAAAAATAAATAAAATAAATAAATATGAAAATTCTGAGAGACAAAAGAATTGATATCTTACAAATTGATTTTACATTCGATGAAAATAAAAAAATATATGTACAATGCTATTAATAGCATATACTAAAATTAAATCACAATAATTTTGAAGTATATATAATAAATTAGTGTATTAATAGCAGTAATTCGACGTCAATAGTTTCAATAGCATTTATATAAAAGATGTCATCTCACTGCCGGAGGGAATATATGGCTGTAGTTGATCGTAGGGCCTATCCCATCTGAAAAATGACTGGGGAACTTTTCTCCGTTATCGAGGTATCCGTGACTCCTGGGTCGCTCTTTCAGCGGTGTAATTACGGATTAGATCGATGGAAGATTGCTATCCGACAGCGAGCTGCGAGAAGGGCAACCTCGAAATCGCGCGTACGGAATCGATATGCATTTATATATGTATCATATAACATGCGTACACGCGACTCAAATGCAGGAGACGCGTGCGGCCGAATTGACGAATACAACGATCTCTCTCTCTCTCTCTCTCTCTCTCTCTCTCTCTCTCCCCTCCCTCTCTTCCTCTCTCTTTTTCTCTGTCTAGCGCATCTCGCGGTTTCTCGGAACCGAAGCGAGCCGGCACGTGTCCCGGTATTTGGGACACGTGCCGGTCGCTCTTGAAAATCGATAGTTCTTTGTATGCGACACAATGTACCTCGTACGTACATTTTAGCGCGTGCAAGAATCCACACGAGGCCGCAAACCGCAGCATTGCTTCGCGATCGGCATTTTTAGAAAAGGGCAATCTCTTACAAAAATTCAATTTAATACCGTTAAATTTAATACTAAAAAATAATAATTAACTACTTATTTTGAAAATTGAAAACACTGAATAACAGTATTTTTAATATTTAAAATGAGTAGTTAATCAGTACTTTTCAGTTAACCCTCTATCCGCAATTCGTATCTTTTTTGGTAGAAATAAAGAAAAAATAAAGAGGCAAAATCTAGCTTTTTCTCTTAAAACATCTTATTAAAGAATTATTTGGTAATAAAGATATTAAAAACTAATTCTAAATATTTCCACATTTCTTGAAAATCTACACTGGAAAAAATTTATTAAATCTTAATGCATATTTTTTTAACAGTGTTAAGTAAACATTTATTTACAATAAATTTTACTCGATAAAAATAAAATAAATATGAAGTTACATTAAAGTGTTATTATATTAGGTGTTGGAATTAATTCGTAGCGTTTTTTAATGAAAGAATGTTATTTATTTCACATGAGCATTAAAAAATACATTAATGAAAGTACTTCCCATCACTTGTAAAACGCTACGAATTAATTCCAACACCTAATACTTTAAATAAGTATAAAGTTAAATTAAAGTGAAATTAAATTGATGGTTCTTGTATCAAAAATAAATATATGTTACATTTAGTAAATACTTACTTAGAATATTCAAACAAATATTTATAAAATTTAGTATTTTTTTAATGTAAAAGAATAAAAAACAAGCTACGGAGGAGGAGCAAAATATAATGCAAATAAAGGATAAAATTTTTTTAAGGAACTCTGAAATGTACTATTCATTACAATATAGAGTAGTAAGTTTTTACGATTTATGCGTAAATTAGAACAAAAAATTAAAACATCATTAATTTTTAATGAAAATTAAGTAATTATTATGAATCATTTAATTACTGTAAATAAAAAATAAATTGAAAAACAAATTAAAATCGATCCTTGTAAAACTGATGTCTAAAATCGTTATTATTGCTGCAGTCGCATGCTCAAATTCTCACGATCTGATTAGAGAAGTCAGGAAAAAGTCATTGTGTAAAGTTAAGGTACCGCGAACAAGCAGTACAAAGCATACGATAATGTACAATGTATTCGACATTATATATTCGCCGTTACCCCAGTAACAAAGACTAATCATTAAATTGATTATTCGACTGAGCGACGCGTAAAAAACCAGTTAGTTAGAAAATTCGGGATTACGGAGCAGATTGTACGCGTGTGCGGACGTGTGTGACATAGCCGATAAAAGAGAAGCTGACGGCATAATGTGGTAGGGTAGGTAGGGTAGGTAGGGTACGACAGGGGTAGGATATGGTGCGGCACAACGCAGTGTATGGTATTGGTAGGGTATATAGGATAGAGATGATCTGATTACAGGCACATCATGGGAAAGTCAGCTTGCGAGCCACCAAGGGGGGTAGAAACGCGCGCGATTCATCCCGGTATCCCATTGTACCGGTGAGTGTCACCGACGCGTATAATTCGGCGAGATCGACGCGCATCCACGTGCTCTGCATTAAAGCTACACCGGCGGTGTAGAAAACGTGAAACACAGACGTTAGGGGTGAGAACGCAACGCGGTAAGCGTTTATGTCGATGTAAGGCGGTTAAATGCGGACTTGAAATCCCATCTACATATGTATTCCGGACAGCGGTCATGCTTCCTTCGTCAGAATGAGCGGATCGAGTCCGGCTTTAACCCTTTAACCACAAGAAAGAAAGGAGGGGTGAGTTTTGAACGCGCGAGACGTTGCTGATCAACGGCGCTTTTTTTCGAATAGTTTCTCGATCGAGGAAACCACGGTTCTCGGACAAAAGCTGTACTATCGACGAAAAATATAGATGCTGTGTACAGTCAGCTTTTGTTCGAAAAGTGGCAGTTCTTCGTTCGAAACGAACCCGAAAAATACTGTTACTGAGACTGCCTCGCGTTCAGGATTATTTCTCGATTCTTTATTTATATTATATTTAACGTGGATCGAGACTTTTGCGGTAAAAACAAGCAAAACAGTAAATCGATTAAAGCTTTTTATTTGTTAATTCTTATGATACCGTTATTTTACTGATTGACATGGTTTAATTTGGAAATGAAATTAATTTCAAATAAGCTCTCCTGCGTTACAAAATTTCAAAAATATCACATTTTTGTATATTTTACTCAATAACTATTTAGCTCTATTTCAACAATTTTTATGCCAAATAGTATATCTAAATAACATTGTCCGACATGGATTTTAGACCATGGACGACGGGACAAAGTGATTGTTATAAATTTTTTGTCTTTGAAAATGAAAAATCCGTAAATTAAATTGCTCTGTCACGTCACGTTTTCGAGAAAATTGAATCTAAAAGTGTCGAAAATGGCATTTGTAGGTACTTTTAAGCTAAAGTATCTTGAAAACGTGACGTAATACAACATAATTTTTATTTACGGATTCATTTTCAGCGACAAAAAATCTGTAAGAATCACTTTATCTCATGGTTTAGAAAAAAAGTTTAAATTTATTTACAATGTAATTTTCTTAAATGGAAAAAATGATTTTGCCAAGTATCTAAAGAGGAGCTTACACTAAATGATTCATATAGAAAAAAATAAAGATTTAGTCAATTGGCAAATTGTGATATTTTACAAGAAAGAAAAAACTTATAAGAATAATTTTGCTAATCAAAAGTCTTCATAAATACAACCATTAAAAATTAACAGATTTAGCACCATTTAAAAATTGCTATTTTTGTCTAATTAGATTAAAAAGTATCTTTATTTTTTTAACTATATAGACATTTATATATGTATAGCCATGCGTATCTATTATACGTAATAATGTCAGACATATTAATGGAATAGCTATCGGCACAAATACAGATATGTACCGATATACATATATATACTTACCCCTTCTCCCTTTCGCGTACATACATTGAGACATAAACCTCTCAATAATAGGCACACATATATATGTTTAACTGTATAAATGCTTAACTATGTACTGCAGATAAAAGTTCTTTTCAATACAATTAGACCTAAAATAGCAACTTTCAAATAATGCTATATACTGAAAAAAGAATCTGCTAATAGCTATCAAATGTTCGGTTAACATACCAAAAATAATTTTATTCTTCTAAATATTTAGTTAGTATTATCAAACATAATAATGTAACCAACCGTTTGATAATAATTAATAAATATTTCGAAAAATAAAATTATTTTAGTAAATTATTTTGGTTTTGGTATTAACTAAAACTACATTTGATTGAAATTATTTTACTTAACATTATCAGATTCTTTTTTCAGTGCAGCAAAATTTGTGTCACTTTGATTGTACCTGTATATGGAAACTTTTTATTAACATCTCATAAGTCAAAATATCACAGTTTCAGCTCAATTTAACTGAAATCACTTTTTCTATGATTAGTGCAGTGTTCTTTAGTTAGACATTTGAAAATAATTCTGTTAGAACATTAAAATATTTGTATAGAACACTCAAACTAGTTATTAGAATATCAAACTTTTTGCAATATTGTTCATCGTGCTCGAGCATTCTACATAATTAATTTACTACACTGAGAAGAATGTCTGGTTGGAAATAGATGAACCAGAAAATTCTGATTACATCAATCAGAATTCTAATTTTAATCCAACCAGATATTTTTCTCTGTATATAGTTCAGTAATATTATTTTCAAATCAATATTTATAATATAATTTTTAGATACTTCAGTAAAATTATTTTTTTCCCTATTCGGTTTTTTATCGATCATCTCTTTTGATTAAACGTATTTTTATTCTCACAAATAAGATATTATCACAAACATAACAAAGGTAATTAATAAGGTCTCTCCGTTGCAGAAGTTCGATTGGACATCGCTGCATCTATGCTATATCAATCTGGACTTGACGCAGTCGCGTCATTTGGCGACCAGAAGAACAAGTAAATCCGATTCGGCGGGTGCCCGAATCCGGCGTTCAAATGGGAAATGGTCGAAACTATCGCACGCGCGACACACTAAGAAACCATGAAGAAAAGGTGGTCCACAATGGGCCGTTTATCAGGAGCCGTGATACCGGGGCACCGGCCCGCTCGGGCGCGCGCCTTTCTGCCCCATGGTCCATCAATAAAACCCGAGTGATTTAGTTAGTCCCTGGACGGATGGACGTACGTACGTACGGGTAGACGAGCGAACGGGCAGGCACGCAGAAGGTAGAGACCATAGCACCCACGAATTTCCAAGATAAAGGGGTCAACAATGGCCCAGGCAGCCGATGGTTGGTATTCGACCAGTGTCGAAACGACGGCTTCCAATCACTCGCCGATAACAATACCTGGTACCGCTGGTTTATAAATCCGCGCATTGTTGCTAACTTAAAAGCTCTCTCGACGACTGGGCTCGAAGAGCAAGCGAGAGAAAGAGAAGAAGAGGATGAAGAACGAGTCGACGACAAAGAGAGATAGAAAAGAAAAATAGAGATGGAGGGAGGTAGATTTTATTTAACCTACAGAAAGAGTAAAAGAGAAAGAGGGAGGGAGAGAGAGAGAGAGAGAGAGAGAGTGAATGCTAGAGAGAGAGAATCCGCTCGAAATCTTGGGCACTGAAAGCAGAGGCGTTAAGGCGGAAGGACCACGACGCGAAGGGGAGGTGAGGAAGAAGCGTTTGCGAGAAACGGGAGCGAGAAAGTGGTGGCGGGAGCTTGAGAGCCGTGTAAAAGCATTGAGAGCACTTTAATGAATACGATTAGGGGCGTTAACTGTGAAGGATTGCCAACCCGAAGAAAGCGCCGCTCGCGCGCGAGAAAGCTCTCTCTCTCTTCTCTCTGGCTCTCTTTGCTTCTGTCTCTCCCGTGACGCCGACCGTCACAGTTTTATTTTTATGTAACGCTAACGGAGTTTCGACATCCCTTGATTAGACCGAAAATTCGTAAATGTCTTCTTAAAACGACCTAAAACGACCTAAATGTAGACTATTAAATTACGTCGCGTCCACATATCAGCGTGTGTAACTCTCGAATGTTATCATTTGTTCGCGGTCGATAATAGCACATCTCTAAGAAAAGTGAAAGCAAATATTCACACATTGCGATCTAATTTATAGCTATAATGATTAATTTTCAATTATAGCGAATCGATTAGACGCACTAGTATATTAAAACCATTGTACACAAATTGATGTAAGATATGTGTTTAATATATTGAATATTCTTGGATCCTGGAATTATATTAGAATTTAATGTATTCTGGAAAATTCCTGGATAACTTTTGAAATTTCAGGGTCAGCTTGAAATTTATCATTCTTTCATTTAAAAAATCAGATTGTGAAAAAGAAAGAAATATAATAATAAAAAGAAAAATTGCATGGTGTACAAGCCCTCCCTTAAAGATGCAATGAGTCAACGATAGAAAACTCGAATTTAATGTCTAAAATAGAACACAATAAAAAAATCGTTTATGTTGACGAAATGTTTGTTTGATATTATTTATAACGCAATAAATAATATTGTTCGAAATTTATTAGCGTTTTAATTCATTCGTCATGCATAGAATCTTAATTTGAATGCAAAGCATATAATATTGCGCGAATCAATGAAAATTAATTAAATAATGAAAATTAATGATTAAATGATGAAAAAAAATTCTGAAAAAACTAACTTAAAAAAGAACTTTATCTGGAATGTCCTGAAATTATTCTTGAATCGATTAACTAGATTTTGCTGGACATAATGTTTATAATTCGAAATACTTGCATTTCACTTTTACACTTAGATTAAATCAGTGTACGAAAGTTTTAATGTGCACTAGTGCGCATTAGTACATCCAAATTTGCTATTAGACATTCTATTAACTCTTTAGTATTAAATGAATAACCTCATAAGAGCTCAATTTGATCAAACTCTGTTTATTAAAAAGTAAGGAAACTCGATTAAGTCTTATTAATTAATAAACGAAAATAAAACAAAAGGCTCGTATAAGCTTAAGCAACTAGAATGAAATCAAGATCAATAAATGAGCAATCATATAAAGTTAATAGCAAAACGTATATCATTAGATCAATGTATAATGATGGAAAAACATTATAATTTAATTATGTGTTTTAATTGAGAAAATTTATATAAGAAATAGATTTATAATTAGTTTTATTCTGATAAGTTAAAATATGAGACAAACGCTTTTTACGACCGCGACAGTAATTGCAGCGATTTTGCGTTTTGTTCGACAGAATAAAAATAATCGAGTGAACGACAAGTATAGAAAATAATCGCGATAGCTACTCATTATTATGGCACATTTCAATTATCTTCTGTCGTCGAAATAGGGAAAAAGTAATTTTGTACTTTGTTATTTATTCGCAGAAAACGAAGATGAACGCGATATTTAATAATTGCGCAACAAATAGCAGCAAATAAAAGGACAGTATCAGAATATGTATTTATATAAACATTATAAACGAGTTCACTCACCAGTCGTTGTACTCTTTAACTAAATACGCCTCTCGGTTGCATCTGGAAAAATTAATATGTTATAATTATTATTTTATCGTGCATTTTACGTGTATTAATTACTGCGTGTTATTTAATTATTTCCATTTGGGCTAAAAAGCAACTATATATAGAATAAAATATATAAATAAATATTCAAACATTTCATTATTTAATTAAATGTTTCGATTATTTAATTATTTCTCTCTTCAGTTATTCGCGACCCGCGATATTTTCCTCATTCACATATTAAATTTCCGTCACAGCGTTCAATGTGAGCGGAGATATTTAGAAAAAGTATGTACTAAATAAAAAATATTTGAATCAATTTTTGAAATTTAATTACACGCCATTACCTCATATTGGTTCGTTATTGTCTCAATGGAATATTGTTATCATCGTATGTTAAAAATCTGTTATTTGCATTATTTATACAAATAACAGATTTTTAACATACGAAAATATGAGAATTATTCTTCGTGATAATTATTTTTAAATGTTTTAATTAATATCTACTCAATAAAGAACTAAATAGTTTCAAGCATGTGTATTATAACAAATATTTAATTTCTTTAGGGATAAATTTTTTTTTAAAGAACTTAAAACAATTTTTTTTAATCAAGTCATATTTAAAAATAATTTCTTGAATTAATATATATTTTATTTTATTTAAATTCATAACAATTAAATAAAGAAGAATGAAAAGAATAAAAATACTATAATAAATATTTATTCATGACATTCGTTTGTCTTTATTATATAGACAATTTTGCTAAATTATCTAGAAATTTAGCAAAACATACAGACAATAATTACATGAAACTCTCAATCAATAATATATAACTTTAATATATTAGACGCAACTTACAATAAATTTTTTGGTCATATGATAAATATAAGAGTTTTTGTAGTAATGCATAAATAAATGTGCAAATATATTTTTCCCATCACTTTAATATTAAAGTTTATTTTTTTTATTTTTGCAAAATGTGATTTAGCCCACCGTAAGGTTGTCAATTATTTTGACAATTTGGCGTCAAATTGTTTTCAGATTTATATTTAGATAAATTTTTAGATATTTCAACAAAACTTTCTTTCTGTACAGCAATATGAAATCAAATGTATACATATACGTCAATGTCCATGAATAACGAATTTGATCACCAGTGTATTACACTCATGAATTAGTTAAATTAATATGTACTAAAAACTGTTATACATAAAATTAGCAAAATTAAATATATACAAATAATATAAATATATAAATATTAATATAATTAA
>NW_011627135.1:2797111-2810505 GCF_000204515.1 Acromyrmex echinatior | reverse complement strand
AAATTTGATAATTTTGTAAATTATTTTGATACTTTATTATTTTTTAATATCATATCTTAATATAATTTATATTATTTCTTTAAATAATATTTTAATTAATCCTTATTGTTAATACACACCGCTATTAGGTCATTCGTGTACTGCACATTTTTTTCTTCGAAAAATTAGAAGCATCAAGCAATTAATTACAACATTTATATACATTTTTTTAAATATAGTAATATAACGTTACAAACATTTTTTAAAGATGTTAAAGTATAATATATAAGAATCACTTAATATTTTTTACGCATTTGTTAAAGTAATAAAAATTAACTTGGGACATGAATAACCCATCGTGTGTAGTAAAGGACCGGAAAATCATCGTGTATACTAAGGATTAATAATGTCAGTAAAATTATTCTAAATTGCTCACAAATGGGTGATGAGACCTTTACGGAAATTTACGCGTAACCCAAATGTACGTGACAGGGTAGTTGAAGTTTTAACATCACGACGAAAATAACCCATACAGCTGATACAGCACGTATGTATGTATGTACGTGAGTATGCCTAAAATTGGGACGTGTTAACATATTATAAGAATAATCATCTCAAATATTTTACACCTCTATGGCGAAAAAAATGTAAATTATCGTAAGATATATCTTTCTTTTTTATATAATAAACTTTTATGAATTTCTAACTTCTAACTATCCTATAAACTTTTAAATATGCAATTCTATCAAAAATTTGTAATAAAAAAACGTTATATTAATTAAAAATCTTTATTTCTTTAAAAATACTGTCATAATAATAAGCTACGTGTTTAATCCATTTAATTATCTGTTTGGTTTCTCGTTACTCTTTCAGAAAATTGTGATTATATCCATAATGTTTTGAAATACTAATACATAAAACGGAAAACACCTCAGGTGATCGTTTACGTAAAACAATTCAGATAACTATATTCCCGAACTAAAGGCATTCTTAAAACGTTTCCTAATTTTAGATATGCGTGCTGTTTGGAAATAATTTTGCGCATACACAGAAAAATACACATTATATTCAAATAATAATTACTTATTCCAAATATTTTAAAAGTAAAGGTTTACGAATCAAGCATTTGCAAAGCCGAATCGAATCGAATCGAACTTTTATATACTAACATCATCTAAAAAAAATTAAAAGCTAAAAAAATTTATTTTGAATGTACAAGTGTAAAAAATTAAAAAATTAATAATATGTTATAAATGTATTAAAAACAATATTTTTTGATAATATTTATATATTAAAAATGACTCATTTTTACGTTTATCTAAAAAGATCTGAACCATTATTGAAAATACTTCATAGTTCATTATTTTTTAAATTAGTTTTTAAAATCAATCTCCTCATTCTCTCTGCCATTACACCATTGAATGGAAAAAGATAGAAATGGTCGTCTTCCACGATCTCTCTCTCTTATTTTTATCGATTATTTTGACACATGAATCGCGCAATCTATTCTTTATGTCTTTGACGTATATTGAAATACGGCCATAGACTGCGCAGTCATATCAGAAAGATGAAAATATCTAATAGAGTCCAATGATAACTAACGTGATGAATAAGCGCACGCGCATGTAGAAGATTAATATGCGCTGATACAAGATTAGTGACAGATGATACAGGAAAGAGAGAACAAGAGTGATTCAAAATCAAATCATTGATGATTCGAAATTTCGAACTTATCGGTTTCGAACCTTTCAGATTTGAAAACGAATTCGAATCGAATCCACTGTGATTTGATTCGATTCGATTCGAATTCGAACTAATTCGCATACCTCTATTTAAAATGTATTCGCAAATCTAATCATAAGTTCGTCACAAACATCAAAATTCAAAATATATTCTTAGTAAATTTAATACTTCAATCAAAATTCTTAAATTAAAACAAATTGTATTTGTCTTTATATAAAGTCGCTTCTTCGATTAATTTTATAATATTCTTCAAAAATAAATAAATAAATAAATAATTTTTTGTTTTGAGTACATAATAATAACTTTTTTAATTTGTAGTAATATACTATAAATGTGCTATGAAACATATTTTTGATTGATCAATCAGAAGGAAAAATTTTTACAAATTGATAAATTGAATTAAAAAATGCTTCAAAGTATAATATTTGTAGCGTTACATTGATTGGTACTCTAAATTATTTTAAAAATATTATTCTATTGCTAAGAAAAATGATTATTCAATTGATTTTCTTTCTTTCAACTTTTAAATAACGATTATCTTCAATAAAATATATTTTTAGATTATGTTACCAAAAAAATATTTTTTATTAAAGGTAATCGTTATTTAAAAGTTAAAAGAAAGAAAGTAAATTGAGTAATCTTTTTTTATCAATAGAATGATATTTTTAAAACAATTTAAGATCCGTCAATGTGATATTACAAATGTTTTGAAGCATTCTTTGATTGGGCTCAATTCGTAGAATTTTTTCTTGTGATTGATCAATCAAATATATGTTTCAAAGCATTTGTAGTAAGATTTTGACTATCCCTTTGGATGATTTTGATGCGTTACATTTGCTATATCTGGCAAGAAACTTTCGCCGATCACGCTTCTCGAAAGATCGTATTATTTTTTTGATATACTAATCCTACGACACATATAACATGCTTATTTTTCTATCAAATTGCTTGCGTTTTAGTAATTCATTAGAATAGCACCACACAGAACGCAGAATTTCCAGTAATTTACCAAGTATCGCGTCGCAGACTCACTTTAGAGTTTCTACTTACCGAGATTATATTCATTTTAAAACACGGTGCAACGATGTCAATCACAAACGTCGATGTGGCGTTACTCACGAAGATCCGAAGTAACCGATATGTCCCAATGATTGCCCATCACCTTCATCGGCATTTCCGACGAGAATTAATGCTTTTTACGCATTCTTAGCGAGTAAAATTTGCGAATAACCGCGCGAGGGTTCGACATACGACACGATCTACGTTCCGAACCGATGCACCTTGCGAAACTGTCATGGCCGCCGGGCATGCGCGCAACTTCAGAAGGTTTTGAAACGCAATTTGAAATTGAAATTCGCATTGAGACACTTTTTATGCTCTTCGCAAGCTATGATGATCGGTCATGTTTTGATCAATGTCTTTCATTCAGTGTCAGAATAAATGCGTAAAAATTGAATAAATGAAAATATGAGAAAATATATTCTTATTCAAATTTTAAATTGTAATAAAATTATTCAAAGTGAAATAACGAGCGATAGCTGATGTTGTGTATACAATAACGTGAAATTGTGGTATTATAATATTTGTTTAAAAATTGTCTTGTAATAGAAATAGCCATAATAGATTCATAGAAAGATATCTATGTGTATTATAAAATTTTTTATTAATTACATTATAATTTATTATTAATTGTATTATTTTAATTGTATTATTTTAATTGTATTGTTTTAATCGATGTACAGAAAAAACAGTTTTGTCGAACTATACAAAATTAAGCCAGACCATAAATAAAAAAATAATTATGTTGAACTATAAAAATTATCATGCATTATCATCAAACATGATGATAATGCTGTAAAAAGTATTTTGACATTTAGTTGTTAACTTGACTGTTCAATAAAATTATTTAGGTGATCCAATAAAAGTATTTTCGTATCTCTTTCTAATCTAATTTCTATAGATTTCATAAAATCATTACTTACATATAGGATGCACTAAAAAAAATTTTTTTTTTAATTTTTCAAAACTTTATCCTTTAATTCCTGAAAATAACTTAAATCTAGTTACTCTTATTATATTCAAGTTCTTAATTATTGTATATTAGATTAAGCCTGAATGTTATGACAATTTTTCGTCACTATTATTCGTGCTATTAGCATTTAAGGGTTAAAGCGATTTTGCGGCAGTCCATTGTACTGATAAATATTCTTCAGAATATATGCCATTCGCGAGGCAAGTTCCAGAATTATATGACATATTTCCCCGTTAATCTTTTCTTTTTTTATTCACGCGTTAATGAGTAAATTATAGATCCTCCGAGCGCTTTCGCTCTCAAAGCTGGGGAAAAAAGAATCCGCCGCCATGCTCGCCGTTGACAGATGCACTTATCTTTCGAGTTTGAGGACGCCGCTGTGCTATCGGCATGCAAACGACAAACCATTTCCTATGCACACCCTCGTTAGTTTTCTTGTCAGTCGGGCCGACGCGAATAATCTGCCTCGTTAACGGAACGGATAGAAGCTGCCTACGCGATGTGTAATATACTATGGAGTGCGTACGCAGCGGTTATCTACGGTTACTAATTGTCAAGATATTTAATTAGAGAACAGATGATGCGCCGCTATCTCGGTACTCATGAGTCAAAGAAAAAAATTCATCATGGATCCTCGGCCAAAAGTCACATGCCGCAAATTAGGCGCGAGTCCTCTCTGTTTCTCTTATTTAAATATAAATCTTTTGGCAGCTAAATCTTTGATCAACTTTGTACAATAAGATGAAAAAATTATAAATTGTAAACAATGTTTTAAGACCGCAAATGTGAATACACAAATGAAAAAGTCTTAATGGTCTGACAATAAGCCGGATCTTAGTGCTTGAATAATATTTTTGATGTGAATGTTTATGTACAAATCCAGTTCTATATGTATAAATTATAAATTGTTTGTAATAAATTCTTTAGTGTTTTAAGAAGTTTATTAGTATCAATATTATTAAATTAATTTGTATATTCCAATGTCAGTTTAAAATTGTTTCAAGACTAAAAATGAAATCGATGCGCAATTTACAGAACTGAATGTATATCACGGAAAGAACGAAATTTGATAAAATTTAGAAATTTACCTAAATATTAAGATCTAAAAATAATTTTATTAGACTATCAAAATAATAAATAGAAAAGTCAAGTATGAAGAATAATATAAAATTTTTTATATTCTAACAATCAGTTTGAACGTCTTACGTAATTATTTTAATCTCATGCTCAATAAAATTATTTTCTGATTTTTATCTATCTTTTAAATATTTCAACAAAACCGTTCTTTTCGTGTTTTATAAAAATTTATACTGATGAAGTATTGCACTAATGAAGATGCAAGTATTACACTGATGAAATATTAAGCATTAAGGGCTAGATTAGATCAAATAAATTATTTTTCTACTTATCAGTTGAGTTATTCAAATATCGGTCTAATGTTATTTATTATTTAAAATCGACTGAATTATTTAAAATAAACTGAAGTAGAATTATAAATTAAAAGTATAAAAATAATAATAAAATACAATGACTATAAACATCATTTTTCTAATATACAAAAATTAAGAAATCTTTAATAAGTGGCATCGATTAGTTTGACTTTCGAGAGATTTGTATAGGCTACACATGTATACATTGTGTACTTTTATATTTTCATCTATTTAAAACACATGTTAAGATGCTATTCTTATTCATTCTCTGCGATTCTTCCTCGATTAGCAATCACAGCAATGAAACTGAAAAATTGAAATGAAGCAAACATTGACATCCCAGTAAACACCAACTAACAATATCACATCAATATTATAATTTCATACCCAGTAATGTTTCATACTCAACTGTTACGTACATACAACATGTATTATATTGTCTAACGTGAAATTATAACATTGATATTATTGTTAGTTTGTGTTTACTAAGATACAGTATAGTACTGGACAGAGTATGCGGCGAAATATCTTTGATCTTTTATCATGACAGACCTAGAAAGAGAATAGTATGCACAGATATATAATATATGCACGGAACTTCCTCTGTTGTTCAAATTTTATTTAATCTTCCTCTGCGGTCATATTTTTACTTCTTTCATCTGAAATCTAAGTCTTTTTTGTTCTGCCCAAAATTGTTTACTGTATTATGCTTTCAAAAAATGTGAAAAAATTCGGGATTACTTTTCAAATAAGTAGCTTTTAACTCAAATGTTTAAACCTTTGTTTAATCCATCCACTTTTATTTTAAAGAAATTTGAGAGTAAAATTTTGTTTGTGCAAAAAGAATTCAGATTGCAGATGGAAGATTTAACTTATAAGTGTTAACGCTGCATATTATATAAATAATGATTAAAATCGCAATTATTACATATAATAAAAAATTAATAAATACAGTTTCTTTATATATTTTATATAAAATAATACTAATCTAAACATAAATGTTAACTCATAAAACAAAAAACAAAATTAATTAAACACTTTATGGCTCTTGATTTACATGAGTCGCTACTATCTATACATCTTTCCTTCTTTTTTTACGTCTACCAAGATGGTTTTAATTCCATGCTCCATTCAGTATGTTGATGGCTGCAAGGCTCCATCGAGAGTCCGCGAGAAAGAGTGCGGCGAATTCCCGACGAAACTCATACGTCAGCAGCATCCCCCGCTCCGAAGGCTATCCCGGATCATCTTCTCCCTCTTCCTCTTTCACCCCTTTTCCCTGTTCGTTCACGCAGGCCCCGATTAATTAATTCCTACCTCATTAGCGAAGCGCGGCAGCAGAGGGGGGGGGGGGGGGAGCCCCCGGCATATTGTATATTATTAATAACAACTGTTTGCGGACGGCTTTTCCGTTTTGCTCCCTCTCCCCGTCTCTCCTTCTCCGCTCTTTCGTCTCTCCGCCCCCACTGCCAATTTGCTGACCAGATATTGGATTCGGCCGCGTTAACAACGGCCGCATTATCGGCGCGGTCGGTGATAAAAGACTGCGCGCCGCGCGATGTCCAGCGGTCTAGTCCCCACCTCTCCCTCTTCCGCCCCCTCGATGTTTTTCCAAGGGCGGTCGTTATCCCCTTGTAATCGTATCCGTGTCTCGTTAACGACGCACGAGTCTAGATTTTACTATCTCCTCGCTCCCGACCGCTCGCCGTCGCGATCAGAGCTCTCTCTCTTGTTTTTTTTTTGTTCGCTATCTCGCTACGCTTGTCGTGTCCCCATGCAGCCATGGGAAAGTAAGATCCTGACGCAGTACTGCGCGTTAAAGTTACATTGGTATCAATAACGAATTCTGTTGGATACGCTGGTTTGCGCATGGTATGCTCTGATGCATATTAAAGGCCTCCTCTCACACACACAGTTACAGAAAAACATATGAGCGTATGATGTAATACATATAATATGTATGAGCAATTTTCCAATGAAACGCTTAATGTAAAGCCATTGCGCCGTATGGCAAAATTCATGCCGGCTGTCTCAGTGGTCTCGTAATATTTCCCATGCTTACCCGCTTTGATAAATTTGCATACGGTATACAATAAGTAGTTCCCATTGGAAATTCGCAGCGTTTAACAGTAATTCGCCTAATGATACGAGAATTACGAAACTCGTGATATTAAAATGTTTCGAAACATCTATGTTTCGCTCAACAACATCAGTTGCATCTGATCCATCGTTGTTGAAAGAATTTACACTTTTTGGCATATTTCGCTTTAAAGGTCCCGTTCTTTTATTGTTTAGACATAGTTACGACGAATTTTTTGCGAAATGTGTACGGAAAGAACGGGTTTATAGAAAAATTTAGTTTAGATCCAGATCTAAAGATAATTTTGTTGCACCTTTAAAATAATTACGTAAAACTCAAGCTGGTTGCAGATTGTCAAAACTTTTTGCAGCATTATTATGCTTGAACGTCCTGCATAATTATTTTAATAATCCAACAAAATTATTTTCAGATTTGTACTTAACTACATTTTTACACTTTTTAAATATCTCAATATAACGTTCTTTCCATGTTTTACCGTTATTATTTTTCTACGTCCACAATGCTTCTCATACACAAACTGCACTAGTTTATTTTTATATTTGGTCAACAAGGTGGGAGAAATTGTGCGCTTTGCAAATGAATATTATTAAATTCATGATGTTAAATTATACCCAATTTGAGTTATTTTTAATCATTTGTATATAGGTCGCCTTTGCTTCTACAATATGTCGTTAATTTAATTGAAACAATGAAGTTAAACGATTTTATTCAAGAAATGCATTTATCAAATTGTGTGTGGACTCAAATTTAATTTATTATTTATTAAGTGCATACGTTAATAGGATTGTTTACTTGAAACTAAGCAATTCAATTACAGAAATGGGTGATTTACATTTTGGCATACATGGAAGTTAAAAACAAAATGTTATTTAACTGAAACGATTGGGTCACCAATTCTATATGATATCCAATTACTCCTTTGATATCTAACAGTGAACGCTCACATGACATATCGGCATGAAGAGGAGAAGAAGGGAATGAGAGAAAGAGAGAAAGAGAAAGAGAGAGAGAGAGAGTCTCGACGCTCGAAAATGGTGGAAAAATGTCCGAGAAGTTTTAGTTAAATTACTTAGACCGTGGGATTGCCCCGTCAGTACTCCGACGTATACGACAGGGGATAGCGAAGTCGAAAGGCGAAAGGGAATGGGAGAGGGAGAGAGAGAGAGAGAGAGAGAAAGAGAGAGAGAGAGAGAAGCCGTGTGCGTGAAGGTGCATTTGTGTGAAGGCGCGCGGGGTGGCAGGGGGAGGTGAGCTATCCCTAGCTAAGAGGGTTTGCTTGTATCCCTCGAGATGCGCATACGTCATCCGATTAAAATTAGTAATTAGCTAATTAACTTAAGCGCGCAGCACTCCAGACTAAGTAAGTTGACCGCCTGATTATGATGCATCGCTTCTGAGTTCGGTTTCGCGCGAAAAAGGCGCAAGCCGCTGCAGTAGAAAAACTCAGGACAAAACGAGAAAGAATGATACGGAAGTGTACTTTCCCCGCCGGAGAACCTTTTCGGAGAATCATTCTTCAGTGAGGATAAGAGAGAGAGAGAGAGAGAGAGAGAGAGTGAGACAGAACGGGGGGAGGGGGAGGAAGAGGAGGAGGAAAGGGAGGAAGAAAACGGAGAGAGATCACTCTTTGCGATTTATCTGTGTAACTTGACGGTATACTCTTCGGCTACAGTAGCTGTCAGCAAATATAGAATCTTGAAAATTGCATCGTAGATTTTTAGCGATATCTAATTTCGCGTAATGCCGATTCATTGTCCATAGTAACGGGATAACGTGCCCTCGGAAGCTCCTCGGAAGTACTGTTCGAGATACGATGAAAGATAAAAGCGTATTTAAACCGATACTCATAGTTCATATTCTTAAATTTAAAATTATCTTAAGATGTCATACTAATCAAAAGCCGATATTCATAGTTGATTTTTACATTTGACACTGTTTTAAAATGTCATAATTAGAAGACTGTATTAGTCCCTGTAAGACATCACTCTTAAGACGATTTTAAAATAAAAACGGACTATAAATAGCTCCCAAAGAGCAACAACTAAGGACATTACTTAAAATAATCTTAAAATACTATAAATTCTTTGGAGCCTTATTCAAAAGAGAAAAATAGCTTGAAAAAGAACGGCTCAATTTTCAATCTTTAAAAATAAGATTTTACTCTTTAGATTGACATTTAGTCTAAAGTTGGTATTCATAGTCGATTCTTATTTTAAGATCATTTTAAGTAATGTCTTAAGATCCTAGTATTATTCTTGATTTATGACATCTTAAGACTGTACTTAAAAGACGGTCTTAAATATAAGATCCGACTATGAATATCGGCCTAAAAGTTTTAGAGAGTGTGAACGAACTATAAATGTTGCGGCCTTAAACTTATTCTCCAAATCTTTTGGAGTGAAATCTAAAAGACTGAAAATTGAGCCAATCTTAAAAGAAGAGTGAAAATAATATTTTCGCTCTTGAACAAGAATGGCAGAGTTTCTCTCTTTATATTGAGATTACATTTTCTTAGAATAAAATTTCATTTTTTCGATGTAAAAATTACTTGAAAAAATGAAGTCTCACTTCAAAAAAAGAAATAAGATTCCATTCCTTTAGAGTGAGTCTTACTCCGAAAGAATGAAATCTTATTCTAAAAAAAAAAAGAATAAAAATCTGCCATTCTTGTTCAAAAGTGATTTAATTTTCAATTCAAAAGATTTAGAAGTATATAATAGATTATACGCTTCCATTGGGAATGTGAAAACAACATTAGTAAGAGAGGACAATAATTGATCAGATAATTTCCTTGGTTCAATTGTGCAAAGAAGAGAATATCTGTCTAATTGCTCTCTCTTACATGAATGCAAAAGGAAGAGAAGGAAAGAAGAAGCGCTTATTTTCTTCATCCCCTAAATTTTAAGCAAGAAGGAATAATTATATTATAATTATATGAAAATTTTTACAATAAAAAAATTAATGTATGACTCTCACGTTATTCATAAGAAAGTTCACTGAAGGTCCTCGAAGATTGAATTTAATACAAGTGTTTTAATAAGTTTTTGTATGAAAATAAATTTTGCCCCCTCCTTCCTCTCCTGCGATTAAAATCCTGGATACTCTCATGTTCTCTTACTAATGTTGTTCTCACTTTTCTAATGGAAGCACGCAGTCTAAAACCTATAACAGCATATAATACATATTTTTCCTGCTGGATTGTTTGTATTTTAATAAATTACTGGATTGCACCATATAGAACGCAGCATTTCTAGTAATTTACTAAAACGCAAGGAAGCATGAAAATGTATCGTATGTCATAAGCTTAAGTCCCTGAAATGGAGTAAATCTTTTTGCCGGACCGGAAGCGTTCGCAAGCGATGTTAAAGAATAATAAAGAGGACGGATCTTTTGCCACGCGTGTCAAGGTGACGCGACGAGGGTGTGAAAATTGACGTATTATATGCACGAGATGATATCTATGGGGAGAGAGAGAGAGAGAGAGAGAGAAAGGAGTCGATCGTATCTCCGTATCCGAGACGTTGCTCGCGGAGGAGGGACGCGAGCACCGAGAGTGATCCAGAAGTGCTTTCTCGTGTTCCTTAACTAACCGTTCGCCAGTCCTCCGGACGTCTCATCGGTCGCGCTTGCCTGCACCAGAGAAGAGAAAGAGAAAAGACGACGAGGACAACGAGGACGACGACGGTGACACCACTAAGGACTCCCGTATCTTCCACCCACACCCTTATCTGCTCCACGGTCGCTCTTATCCTTCTCCGCTCACCTCCCCCTCCCCCCGCTTTCTCCCCCCGTTAGCCCCGCGCGGTTATCCTCAGAAAAACTTCGCAAATGGCTTCGAGACGTTACAGGTATGCTCTCACCTTGGCTATCCCTCGCAATTTGCAATGGCCGCGCGTGAGGTAAGCGAGCACTCTTTTCGAAGGACTCTGGTGCTGGAAGAAAAAAACAATATATGTGTAAACTTCGGGATTGCGAGTTGTGAATTCAAAAAATCGCGGTGAAAGCTTCCTGTAAATATAAAGTTGAATCTGAGAGGTTCCTCTTCAAATCGCGAGCCATTAAAGCGGCCTCTCGCAAATTAATCCACGTAATCTAATTTCAATTTAATTCAATTTCACCTTATTTCAAATAAAGCGGATTTTGCTCAACTGAAAGGTTTTATATATAACGTAATTAGGTCAAATTATTAAAATATTAAATCGTGGAAAAATATGAGGGGAAAAAAGATTGATATCTCAATATCTTTTAACAATTTTTGCGGGATCTTTCAAAATAAAATGGATACAACGCGAAGAGAAAACGCTAGGAGACATGAATATTTCTCTCAAAAACAATTATAGGTTGCTGTATCATATTGCTTTTTTACTTTAGAAGTGACATTTTTTTCAGTGAAAAAAAATTAATTTTCCAGAGAAAAAAGGAAAAATTATTTTTCAATTTGAGAAAAAATGATTAATCAAATAATATATATTCGCAAGAGTATATTCTCAATATAATCCAATATTATTTTTGTCATTTTTGTTTCACAATTATTAAAAAATTTTTTAAGTTGTGGCGACTTTTTATGAAATTAAGTTTACTTTTAATAACTGAGGGTATAATGTTTATTTACTAACTTATTTATGATAATAATTCGAAAATCGAAAATCATAAAACATAATATAACTTTATTAAATGCATATGTAATTAAGAATAACGAGATTATTGAGACTAAAAAAAAATTCGAATGCACAAATGGCGATAGCAGTACAGTTATAATGTATTAGAAAAATAAAAATTAAATAAGAAAACACAATAAAAGTATGAAAAAATATAAGGCCGATATTCATAGTCTGTTCTTTCCACTTATAAGACCACATTAAGTAATATCTTAGGATGCTAATACAGCCCTCTGATTGGTTCGCGATTTCTTAAGACCGTACTTAAAACAGTTTTAAATATAACCCACTATGAATATCGGTTCAAGATTTATCATGTTTCTTGAGTTATATTACTTTTTAACAAAGGGAGTGATATATTTTCCTATGAATAAATAAATATATTACATTTTTTTGTGAGTGCCTCTACGTCTCTTGAAATTATCCAAACATAAAGAAAAAAAGATGCAAATATATATCAAGCCTTTCATAGTCTTCCTTCCTCGCCTTTAGGGCGAATCTCGAGAGAAGATTACCCGTCGGTCTCCTTCGAGACAGATTCGTGACTCCGCTCGCTAAGTGACAGTAACGTAGCCGGAATTGCGACCATCGGGAAGGCTCGGAAGTAATGTGTCATCGTTAAAGGATTGTAAAGGATGTAGAGAGCTGTCTCCACCTTCGTTTTCTCCCGTTACGGCCGATACGCCCTTCTTTACCGGGAGAAATTCCGCACCTTCCTTAGGACGAGTGTTACTTCGCATCGTACCTATGTATATTAAATTCGCTAAATAATTCGAAAAACGTATTCGGGAAATGTGATCGGCATTTAAACAATTCCCTTTCTTTCTCTTTTTATCTCATAAATTTTCGCGCGATTTTGGAAAACAATGTTTCTCCTCTCGATGTAACTTTCGCGCTCGTCCCATCGACGAGCGTTCGCTCAACAGTGCCCGATAACCCGCGCTCTATCGGAAGGATATCGATTTCTCATGGCTCGGGAAAGCACCGTGGTGGCCGGGAGAGACGCCGAGGCTTTCGATTCCGAAGTAACGAGGTCCGGTAATGGAACCCCGTATGTGTAATTTACCGCGGAACTGGAGGCGTACGCGCTCGCGCTGACACGCGCGTGCGCGCGTGCGCACGCAAACACGCGACGCATCCACCCACACGCAAAGCGGCTTGATTAAAATTTCTTTGGGTCCTACCTCCCTTCCCTCTCTCTTTCTCTCTCGCTCTTTTCATGCCTCTCTACCCATCGTGAATGACGTTTGTTTATTTCTCGGCGAGCGGCTCTCGATCCAGGGAGATGCTCGTCAACCCTAATGCGCGTAACAATGACGCGCGTTTCGATCCGCTTAACGGACAATTAATGTTGAGATCTGGGTGCGTAACGCGATCTCTAATGAGGAAAGAAGAAGCGATGGAAAAATTCGATCACAACCGCGATCTAAACTTTCGCAATCGCTCTTTCC
>NW_011627135.1:2759889-2797080 GCF_000204515.1 Acromyrmex echinatior | reverse complement strand
CCCTCCTACAAAAGTAATATCTTTCCCAAATCGTTCCCAAAGCATTGCGTGATCCACTTCGTGCGCTTCTTACGAGATCGAAAATCGAATACGTGTGGAAGGAGTCTTACGAGAATCACGCCTCTTTTTCAGTTATGCTTTATAGTCGCGTTTATAGTCAGTATCTGAAATTTATCCTTTACTGTTACATTCATAATGTCAAATTATATTAATTTGAATGATTTTTAATAATCCTACTCAATGTTAATAATCCTATGTCAAATTACATCAATTACAGAAAATTTAATTTTTGACGTACATAAAAATTAAAAATAACAAAACGTTAATTAACTTAAAGCATTGCATTACTATTGCTCCTTTCATATTCTAATAGTGCAGAAAATATTTTTCAATTATCTCGACCGGCTGCTATGACGTTTTCTCTTTGATAAGCTTCGAAACAGAAAATCTTGAGAGACCATTCTGTAAACATCATAATCTTGTAATCTTAGGATAAAGTATGTACTAATTTTTCAAAAAGAGTAAGTATAGTCTCTATTATTAGATGCATTATTATACTCACAATCAGAGAAAAACAAGCAATAACTATAAAAGTGATAACTACGAGTTTTATATCTACATAAATTGTAGAGTACATAACTATATATAATAGAATTTATGTACATACAGTTAAATAAACTAACGTACATAGTTGAATAAATTAATGCCTATAGTTGAATAAACTATTTTACGGTTGTAATAGCTGTACTTTTTACAATTTATTAATTTCCAAGAATCAAATTTATATCGTATTATAATATATTTATTATTGTAACAATTATTATTGTAATCGATTAAAATATGTAAAGAAAATAAAAAATAAATGCTTTAATTCACTCATCGCTTAAAATGTCCATAAAAATAAAATAGTATGAATTTATTAGCTATTGAAGAGATAATTGCAAGAGGACGAATTTTCTTATAGAAATTTTGTTTTATTTGTTTATTTGTCATATACTGAAGTTTAATTTGAACGTTACGTAACATTATTATTAGAATTAAGATTCTCCTAGCTACTAAAGGCTTAACAAAATATTAATAACGTATATCTTTCTATTTTACAAAAATAAAAAAATATTTAATAAGAGAATATTAACAAAATTGTAACTTTATTAATTAAGAATGTCTAAACAAAAAAGAAAATATATAAATAAAAAGTAATTAATGTTTGATTAAATAACTAAAAATAATCAGTCAAAGGACTCAGAGCACAAGCAAGATATTCTTCGTGATTGTTATAAATTACTAAATATTATATTTAACTAATCAAAATACAGATGGTTTGATCTTCTATCTGGTCATTTGCAATGTCAAGAAAATCCTACTTTAGATAGATATATAAAAGTAAAAATAGTTGTTATTTTTGATCTCTCAAATTCAATAACAAAATCCATGCATCTAATTTCTGATATGACCAGGAACTGTATATGAAACGTACATGGGCAACTCAATGACTTTATTCCTTTTTTTCCGGTACGGAAAGAAGGATGAAATGGAAAATGTATTCGAAAGAATTTTCTAATTAGAAACGTTCGTTTCATAAAGTAAGCACGCCTTAATAAGAGAAAGAGAAAGAAAAAGAGAGAGGGAGAGAAAGAGAGAGGGGGGAACAAAACTAACGTAAAAAGTGTGTGTAGAGAAATCCCCACCGTCCATCTTCTTCTTTCTCTCTTTCTTTCTCATTCTCTCTATTGACACAAAAGTACATTTTCCTTATTCACTCCTTTTGCAGCAGAAAGCGAGATAATTAAAGAACTTTGAACAATAATGTGTTAGCCTCTACGTTTTCCGCCGTGAACTCAACGTGGCATGGATTCGCAACCGTTTACAATTAGCATGGACCATATATTTTAGACTCTTTTATGAAATTTTTCAACAAAAGAAAGATTGAGCGTGAGGTAGCTAAGTTAACTTAAGTGGACCGCTCGATATCAGCTAAAATTCGTTAATTCGTGAAAGATCGAGTATTCGTAGAAGAGGCCCACTGATTGAAAAATCTCGTAAACCATGAACATTTCTCGTTGTAACGTGTGTTTGAGCCTATTGTCGTATGCCATGAAAAAAAGTTTTACTAAACTACATAAAAATTTGAGCAGACACAAATATTATATTTGAAAATAGTTATATTAAACCGTCAAAATAATTATGTAGAATCAAATTGATAGCATGTGAAAATTTTTTGTAGCATTATTCATCATGCTTGAGATTCTTAATTATTTTGATCGACCAATAAAATTATTTTCGGATCTGTATCTAACTGTATCTAAATTTATTCAGATATTTCAGCAAAATTATTCTTTTTTCGTTTAGGCCGATATAGATCTGAAAATAATTAAATTGGACCATCAAGATAGTTACGAAGATAAAAAAATTAAGATAATGCAGCAAAAGGTTTTAATATCCTATCAACTTAAGCGTCTAATATAATTTAAATAATTCAACATAATTATTTCCAGATCAGTATACGGAAAAACCGATTTTGCTAAAAAAAAAAAAATCTAAAAATTTATATAGATACAAATCTGAAAATAATTATGTTGAATCATCAAGATAACTACGTAGAAGATTAAAAAATTATGATAAAGAAACAAAAGACTTTAACATTCTACCAGCTCGAGTTCAATATAATTATTTAGATAGTTCAGCACAATTATTTCAAATCTGTATCTAAATAAATTTTTAGTTATTTCAACAAAATCATTATGTATCCGCAAGACCTAATATTTACGTACTTCAGCAAAACTTATTTCATATGTATTTTCCGGACAACAGTTTCTTCCCGTTCCTCAGTCACTTTCCCGTCGCGTCGCGCTGTTCCAAACCAAAAATAACTGGACGATCGAAAATAACCCTCCCCCGCGATTACACGACATTCACCGGACAGGCGAGGCGCGGAAAATCTGCGTTACCGTAACGTTCAACGTAAACGCAGTTCTCGGAAATGGCTGCGTCCGATGATGCACCATCAAAAGTAGGTTTCCGTGGGATCTCGAGCGTGAACCAGCTGTAGTAGGTGCCCGAGGTGAATTGATTAAAATCGAACGCGCGGTGGCGCGGCGCGGCGCGGCGTGGCGCACGCTAACAAAGGAGAATTGCGGGCACGGAAAGGGTGAAGAGAATGTGGGTGGACGTGTAGATGGAGCGTAGAATGGGGAATGGGCAAACAGAGCGCAATTAACGTGCAACCATTAAATATGTACGCGCGCGTTGCTACAGCGCGCGCGACGCATGTGCGCAGGTCGGGCTTGCAAATACATTGCTGCATCGGGTATATCGGACACCCTCTTCCGTCCCTTCCATCCTATGTTGCAAGCGTGCGAGCGAACGAGCGAACGAGCGAGCGAGCGAGCGAAGCGAGTCGCGGCGTCTCTTCCCGTGGCCTGTTGGCACAGCCGCTTGATTAGCTCCGCCATATTTACATGTCATTAGCCGATTGTTTGTCCAAGTCGGTAACTCCATCGCTCCTCCCCCTCGCGTCGCCGCAGTTCATTCATTTTTTTCAGCGGAAACTCATCTACGATTCAACGGAAACACCGCACCGAGCACGCTTCGAAAATCCGCTACTGTGAAAAGCGAAATGAGCGTGATGCAAAATCTCGGCATGGTCTATGCGCGAAACGACTCGTTAAACACTAAGTAACGGTAACATTACATAATACAGCCTTTGTCAAAAATATTGGATTATTTTATTCATTTATCATTCATTTATTACTTATATCTTTTTCATGCATCTCTGGAATTCTCTCTCTTTTACCTGCATTATTTATTGGTTACCGGTATTATACGTAAGTTTAAAGGGTTCTTGAAATAAAGGATAATTTACAGCAAATGCCTTAAATCAATTTTTGAGCTAAAACTTTAAATAATAATGATTAACAAAATCTTAAAATATTTTTGGCCAAGGTTGTATTATAACTTCCCATTTAATAACATAAATGTAAATATATAATATATTGTAAAATGGGGTAGCTTATTGAATCAAATTTTAAAAAATATCTCTTTAAGACGTTCTAAAAATGTGTCTTATGTCCCAATTTTGACATGCGTGCTGTCAGAAAATTACCAAAATTAAATCAGTTATCCCATTTTACAGTAACATACATTATACAATTATATTTCGGGTTGCCGAAATTTAATTTAATTTAAGCCGGTTATTTCAAAATTACATTTATACGGAATATTTACATATTGTTTATGTTAAATTTACATAAATCTTTTTCACGAAGACAATACAAACAATGTAAAATATATAAATTATTATGAACTGGATAATACAATTCAAAGAGAAATAATAAAATTTTATGATTGTTAATACATCTGATTTTACTGATAAATAAAAATATATAAATCGAAATAAAAACTTCAATCTGATGCAACGATAAAGAACATAGATACTTCGATGATTCATAGATTGTTTTTACATAGATGACACGTAAAACATAGTTTATAGAGCTTACATTGTATACACGTAGATGTAAATTATATTTTACGTGTGAACGACAACCCTTGTTACATTGAGCATTGGGTGATTTTTATTTAGTGACACAAGTTGACACAAACATCGTTTTGTTTATTATTCATGAAATGCAAAAAAAGATAGAACGATGTTTGCATCGACTTGTGTCATTGATACGTTCAGAGAAAATCAGTTAATGCTTAATAATTCTTTAATATGATTGGTTCTTGCCTTTAATTCTTTTCTAGATCTAAGTGTAGGAACCAATCATATTAACAAATCAGTAAGTACTAACTGATCCAGTTTTCTCTGCTGAATGCAGCCAGATGGAAAGCATTTATTATTCAATAGAAAATTTACGTAATGTTACTATTACGTTGTGTTTACTAACGGAAAAGTTCTTCGCGTTTGGTGGAACCAGTTCGGGGTAGGTCGAGGATCACGGCAAACTGAAACATATCCACATCATGTTATTTAAGTTGTCTTTTATTTCATAAAAAATACGAATCTCTCGATCTTAATATCTCGTTGCCTACGCTGCATATAACATTTCTTTTTCTCTTCTCCTTTCTTCAAATTTCTCTTATACATTAAGTGTATTAAAAAAATGACGGGCAAGCCGGCGAGTTAACGCCCGACGAATACTAACGTTAACACAAAATAAATAAATGAATAAATCGATTCGCGTAACTCAATCTCGAAAAAAAAAAAATAATACTAGCATCGTCGATAATTCTTGCAAAAGTAATTATATTTTTCGAATAATTCATCTCGGTCCTCCTTGCATACAAAATGCTGCCCAGACAGCACGCATGTCTAAAAAACATCTTTATGATATCTTTTAGGCCGGTATTCTTATTTTAAGATCTTAAGTCTTAAGGTGCTAATGCAATTCTATGATTGGCCTACAACATTTTAAAATTATACTTAAGATGATCTTAAATATAAGAACCGACGATGAATACTGGCCTTAAATGTTTTCATATATTCGTATTTAAAAGATATGAAATATCTATAAAAAACGTCTTCATAACTTATGCTGTCTGGGTGCAAGAGATCACAGCTCTGCTCTTTATCCAGACGGAAAACAATTATAAACAAATTAAAATCAACATAATGTCAAATACCGTCGAAGTTCGCATCGACGAAACATCATTTAATTGTTTACGAATACACTCATCATACATACATACACATACACACTTATACACATATACACTTATACACAATTCTTTTTTCTCTTCACAAACTACCTTCGGCAAGGATACAACTTTCGTGAGAAATATGACGATCGGTTTTATCGCTCGCCGTTTTATGGAACTTATAGACGATGGCTCTTAATATCTAAACGCTTTCGATTATGGTAACGAGAATTTGATTAATCGTATTACTACAATGAGATTGCTCTCATTCTCCGATCGCCGGCCGTCAATTGCGACGCATATGCGATCCGTATTTTTTCACCGGGATGCATAATCAACGATAGCCGTTTTTTATAAAGTACCACTTTATATTACTATTAAGGCAGTATGGTAATGTGACTTGATTTACGTAATAGTTAGGCTTCCTTCCGTGCCCTTCTCTCTCGAGATGTAATCGCGCGACGTCTCGCGGATATGTGCTTTATCTAGCCGGGGATATACAAGATTTCTTCAGAGATCGTGGTACGCAAACGGATGAGGGATTCTCTCAAAAGCGAGGGAATGCAGAAATGAACTGTTTCCGAGAATCGACTTGGAAAATTCACTTGACCCGGCCTAGATCTCGTCATGTATTCTATAAATCAATTGATTTCTATTCATATCATTAAAGAATTGTATTATTTTCTACTATTCATCTTGCTTGCAAAGATCAACAAGAAAACTGTCAAACCGAGAAAAATCGTCTTAACGTCATCCAGTATTACAAACATATGTAAATGAAACTAGTTGAACTTAGATTTCCTTTTCTAGTTACTCCACAATTTCGGACACATCTTTCTATGGATGCATATTTTGTAAATAAATTCTGTTACGAAAGGAATACTTCACAATAACACGTTTTCCTCTTTGCGTTTTAACATTCAATATGAGAAAAAAATCAGCTTTATGAAAAAAACTACGTCTCTACTCCGATTCTGTAACTCTTAACAATAGTCAATATCGTTATATTGTTACAAAATCGGAATAAGACTATCATTTATTTTAATATTTCGATCGTATGAAATCATCAAGCACGTTCCAAAACTATCGAAAAGAAAAACTGATTAATACAATTGTAGCAATGACATCTTCACCCTACGCGTCGTAGGCCGCGATATATAGGGAAGTGCGATCGCTAACGCTTCGCATAAAAATTTCCAGGATATCGCTGAACTATCATTAAAATATCTCTAGGGTAAAACGCGATCGTATACTGATATAATTGCTATGATTGACCTGCGCGCCGCTTTCTTCTGCAAAAAAAAAAACTGCGAACGCGCCGTCGAGAGATCGCGAGTTTCCAAGCGCAATTAGGAGTAACGATGAGCACGATTGACAATGTTAAGGCTCGTGTTTTCTTCTTGCAGTATTAATTTATCTTTATTCTTTCTCGTACTGCCAACATTCAATAGCGTAAATTAATAATATATATGTGTATATTTTATATATGTTTTTAATCGAAGAATTAATAAATCATGATCTCAATTATCGAAAAAATTAATTTTTGCTGAAGGTGTAGAACAAAAAGTTCTCAGAATATATGTGTGCCAATTTATATTATTGAAATGAGTGACGATAGATGGAGGAATTAATTTATTTCATATACAGGGTGTAACTGAAATAACGCCCACTAATTATATTCCTAATAAAAAACTGAGAAAAGACTTCTACCATTTTGCAATTTTCGCAATATTTTTTTTAATTATCCAATAAACAAAATGTATAAAATTGACATATAAGATAACTTTAAGATGTCTTTAAAAGTTCTTTAAGAAAAATCTTTAAAGTATTTCACAAAGAACATGAAAAGATATCTTAAAATTGTCTTATACATCGATTTTATCCGGCAATATTTGGAAATTAATATCTCGTTAACTGTTGCAAAAATTGCAAAATGATAGAGGATTAACTTAGTTTTTTTTAGGAATAGCACTGAATGATTAGTGGGCGTTATTTTAGTTATCTCTATATATATAGTGCAAAAAAAAATTTTGCATGGTTCTCGCTATTGAATCGTGCTCAAAATTCATCATAGAACCAGCCCTAATGTCAATATAATTAATTCTAACTATGTCTAATCAGTGGCGGCATCAGTCTCACTCTCCGTCGCCGACTCATCGCCGACTTGCTCCTCATCCTTTCCCCCCGGAGAAACGAAGCCCATCTTAGCCAGAATGTTAAAATCGTTTGAGAGATCATTCACGTTCATCGCTTGCTCTGGGGTGTCACTATGACCACTGCTGCTACTATTGCTGTTGCTGCTGCTGCTGTTGTTACTGCTGCTGCTGCTGCTACTGCTGCTATTACTTCTGCTTCTCAACTGCCTACCACTGGGTAAGTCTTGTCTCTCGGTGTCAGCCTTATCGTCAGGAACTGAGACCTCATTACAAAGCTCCGAAAGATTACTTTGTGCAATGCGCAGTGCCGCTGCCGCCGCCGCTATTGTTGGTCGATCGTCTTCGCGTTCCACCGAATGTCGTAGAGTTACTGACGATCGCGAGTTAATACGAACGAGTTCGTAGTCGGTATAATCGTTGGATTGCGACAAGGCTGCGTCCGAAAGACGACGAACGGATACCTTATTCGCGATGTCATCACAGGCGTTTTTTGAGTCAGCGTCTAGCCAAGGAACGGGAATGATCAAACGGTCCTCGTCCAAAACATCGCATGACGTCAATAGTGAAGCTTCAGCAACGGCATCATCGTTATCGTACTGTTCGTCGCACGGACTGTCCTCTCGGGCAATTTCGTCGTCGTCATTATCACTGATCTCATCCTTGTGTGCTAGCTTTGTTCTAAATGGCGCTGATATATGCGCTTCTTCCAATTTCACGTGCTCGAAGAATCGTGTGAGAGCGCGCCGCTGGAGCTGGACTGCTGCTGGCTTGCTATCTGGTTGCTCGTGTAGTCCCAGTTCATGTTCTTCACGGCAGAGCTGCTGTCGCAGGAGCGGACAGTCTCGGTCGTTTGGGCTTCGTGACTCACGTGCACGACTGGTGATGGTATGGGACTTATTATGGCCTGGGAACAGTGAGTGGATGAAATTTCTTGATCGGTACTTCTCACGACAGAGATTCGCCGTTGCTGTAGCTTTCTCCGCAGATCCAGCTGATCTTGGTCGTTGCTGCTCGGTGACACTATTCTCGGGGTCGCCGTAAGAAGACAATAAGATTTCTGTGGCTGATCTGGCTGACTGATTAACACAGAGTTTGCCGCGTGTAAGTTTGGCCCAGGGCTTCCTACCATTGAAGGTTGCTCGGTCCAGCTGATGGTCGTTTGAGATGGAGTGAAGAGAATTTGACAATTTTGATATGGTGACATGGAGTGGGACTGCACGATTGGTTTGTTTCTTATTGTTGTCACGATCGTAGAACAGGGAATGGGTGACGACGGGTTGGAGCACAGCGCTCTGAATGGTAGTGCTGCAACTGGTCGGCAATTGGTAGTTGAAAACTGCGGAGTGATTTTGGTCTTCGGTTTCACCGCCAGGAGACTGATTGGACCTTCCAGTCGACTCGGCGATTTTCTTGACGATGAGGTATGATTGATGCTTTTCTGGCTGGATGGTACTGGGCAATTGATAGGAGTGGGACACCTGGTCTTCTTGGACGTAGGCGATGCTTGGTCGTGAGTGATGACTGATGACGTGATGGTTACGATGTGCGGTGTCTTGTACTCGGTATTCAGTATCAAAGAATTTGCTGTCTTCTGATTGGTTGACGTTTGTGGCGGAGATATTGTTGGTGGTGATTGGGATGAGGAAGGTTGATGCAGGCAGCTGGTTGACGCCGAAGACAGTGGGGAGGACGTGTTTGTTCTGAGTTGCATCAACTTTATAAAGTCCACCAGACGCTTTATAGATTTCTGAGTCTTCTCTTGCTTGCCCAATAAATCCTGATGCATTCGCTGTTGTAACTATTGCAAAGAAAACATAAATATTTTTAATGTTTTACTGAGAAAAAACTTCAGATGTAACATGAACTTTTGATACTAACAAGAAAATGTATGCAAATATCCTCTTCGATTTTATCGTTAATATATATTATAAATGATGAAATGATGAATTGTGACAAAAAGAAAGTTGTCTAACACTCTTCATTTGTCTAATAGTCTTCATTTGCATAAGAAGTAAATGTAATTTCATAAAATCAATAATATTGTTAATCATTAAATATTTTTTTAGTTTTGCAAAATTTTAAATTTTAAAAACAATTAAAACAGTGTGAAATATTTTGAAAAATAAGATATCTTTAAAAAATCTAAATGCAAAGTAAGTATAAAATATAGCTCGTATGTCTGTGAAATATTTAGAACCTCTTTCATCAACTCCGATTAACACTAATCGATGATTAACCAGAGTTGGGAAAGTTACTTTGTAAAAATAACTAGTTATAGTTACAGTTTTTTTCTTTCAAAAGTCACTAGTTACAGTTCCAAGTTACCGAGACTCAAAATTAATTTGTTACAATTACAGTTAAAAGTTTTCAGTTACTTTTCAGTTATTTTTCTGTTATCATGACAGAATAATATGAGTAACATCCATATCATTAAGGTTATTAAAAAAATAATAATAATTTACGCTTACAATTTACTGACCAATCAAAAAATATTTCGAAGCATTTGTAGCATCAAGTGGACCGTAGCCTTAATCAGTATTCAGATTTTAACTAATTACATTACATTGACAAATAAGTTTAAAATGTAAAGTAACTGTAAAAGTAAGTGTTACTAAATTAATTACTAGTTATTGAAAGAACTGTAACTGAGTTAAATTACAGTTACAGATGGAAAAAAGAAACTAAATTAAGTTACAGTTACTAAAAAAAAGTAACTGCTACTAGCTGTAATTTAGTTACAAATAACTAGTTATTTCCAAATCTTGTGATTAACTCAATCATTACAATTTGCGACGTGAAAACTGAATACAGGTATTATAATAATAATTTAAAATGGATCAGAATTATTCCCTAGATTTCTATTATGTTTTCTAGAGAAAACGAAATAATTCTGATCGAAATCCATTCTGACTTGTTCCATGGATGATGCCCAGAAGAGTTTGTTTTAGAAAAAGAAGAGAGAGGAGAAATTCTGATTCATTAAACTGTTATTAACACTTCTGTAAGTTAATTATCGATTAACTAAACCAAAAGTTGATCTTTATGTTCGTTTTTATCAATGGAGATTAACTTCAACCTTGGTTACTTTTTTATCATTTTCTAGTTCTAAGAATTAGAAAAGAATAAAGAGTAAGTTAAAAATCAAGATAAAAATTAATCTACATCGCTAGAAATGAGCATTATACATATATTTCACATTTTCGATATTATTTACTTGGAATTCTAAATTTAACTTAGAGAAAATTGTTTCAAACCATTAAATAAAAAAAAGTTTTCTAAGCTGCCTACAAAAACAAATAATATAAAAATTGAAGATGGGTATTTGCATATGTTTCCATCTAGAGGTATGTTCGGATTTCCATTTCCCTCCACTAGATGCCATGTCATTCTTGTTGTATATCGGATGTTAAACAAAGATGACACGACATTCGAGGGCACTCAAGTGGGAATCAGAACATGTCTTAGAATGGCTTACCATTATAGTAAGCGCGATAATTTTTATCGTATATTCACTATACGAAAACTATAATTGACTTGCCAAAAATTTTCGCTGTAAAAAAAAGAGCTAAATAATAGAAATGTTTCATGCATTTCTTAAGTCTATGTGCGTTTTTCCGTCTATGTCGCATGTGTGCGAGCTAATAAATTACTAAGAAGATGTATTATATAGTTCTAACATAGAAATAGCTAATAATGTTTTTCTAATTTACATGCGATCTAGTTCGAAAAAAACATGACATAGATTTAAAAAAAACTACGTAACGAAAACCACATTTAATAATTATCGATTTGTAAAGATTAATTCATACGATATGCAATAAAGTTTAAATGCACTTCTAAATTTTCCACAAAAAAGGTAATATTTTTCTTTATGTTAATATCAATAGCATGTCACAATCGCAAAAAGATTAATTCATGTGTATATAATTGGCTCTTTTTTATGAATTTTTTGGCAAATGTATGAACATCTAGAAAACAGCTATATTATCATTAAATAAAAAATAATACAAAAATATCACATGCATATGACATATCGCTCTTAGGATACTATTTCATTTGTCGTACGATCAATTTTTCAAATATGTATTTATTGGCTACAGGCAGAGAATTTCTAGAGAGTCTCGAGAAATTCTTCTAGTACCCTAAAAGCATTTTAATAAAATTTTCGAAATTTAATATTTTATATACAATACATGTAATCTTTAAATGACTTTGAAAATATTTCTGCATAATCGGTAAACAAATCTAAATGTATTACATATAATATTCCTATCTATTATCAATAATATTAAAACAAAGTGGAAATTATATTTGAACACAATCTGGCGCTTTATATTTTTACCAATGCAGTGAGCAAATCATCACATGTAGATCATTAAAGCGCAAAGAAATGTATGATTAAAGAAATGAAGTTGCTTAATATTTATGAAAAGAATGACCAATAAAATAAAATATCCAAAATATCGATTCTTAATCAAGTTAGTGCATCCAAGAATATATTGTGAAATGGTAAAATATTAATTGTGTATATGTATGTGTACATATATATACACGCATGCACGCACGCACGCGCATGCACATGCACACATATACATACATATATCATTATTATTTTCATATTTACAGATATATCTTGGACAACAGAATCGACTTGCCCTTCTATGAATGGAAAAAAATATAACGAAAAAAACGCAGAGATCTTGCAGGTTCTTTTGAATGAAAAAACAAAAGGAAAATCATAATTTACAATATTCGATCAACTCAAGAGCATTCCAAATAAAAGTGACTTTTATAATTTGTCTCTATACAGGCCACAGGACGAACCTGGAGTGACTGGCCGAGTAGTTGTGAGCGTTTTTCCAACTCGTAAACCTGCAATCTCAGATCCGAGTTTCGCTCGAGCAGGTCATATCTTTCTCTCTCTTTTTCCTCTGCAAGATATTTTGCGTTCAATATACAGGTTGTTTTTTTTTTTGCCCTATCGTGGACGATCGACCAAAAAGTTCTTCTTAATTGCAAATTCTTCGGCCGTAATCAAGAAGCCGGTCTCACACGCGGACACTTCTTCCGGCAGGTTGCCTCTCTCGTTTATTCAGTGCGTGCGTGCTTACGCTCAGTTAAGTCTGCGGCAACGCTGCGATACCTCGTTGTATGTAAAATCTAGAAGTTATGGACTCATGTTATACAAATTCCTGTATTTATTTAAAATAATGTGCTTTGCGCCGATTTATCGGTCCTTCATGATTTCGTCTTGACCAATATCTTCTCGCCGTTATTCTATAATTTACTAATTGAAAAGGCAGCAAAAAAAATTGCCAGTTTTCCTTTATAATCAGAAAATCAATAATTCCCGGCCGACTTACTGCCGCAAAATGAGATAAGCCTATCGCGAACTTTTCACAACTAAAGTTGTAGGAATAAGAACTTTTTTGTCAATCACACGCTTAGTGCTATTAAAAGAGGAGAATTTCTTCTTTCAAGAAATCGAGGACGATTTACCGAATTTTTCGTCCTTTTTGTAATGAAATTTGTTCTCGCCTTCCAGTTGTTCCTCCTCTTCTTCATCTTTTTCGATGTTTTCTTCCTCCTTTATTGCTGAAACACATTTTGGACAGATCCTAGATGGAGGCGCTGGTCGAGTATGACACGAAACGTGATAGTTACTTGAGCAATTCTTGCACGATGTTAATGAACCTAAAAATTAAGAGAATCGTGCATTAAATATATATGCATGTATGTATTTGCAGAAGTTTTTAATAAAATTGTAAGGGAATCAACAATATATTTCTAATATTTATCATATTTTATCATATTTTTAAACATTTGTCATATTTTTACTCACCTGGATTTTCACAACAGATGCACACAATAGAGTCACTCCCTATCCTTTCGATGGTCAAGCTAGACGGTAATCCAGGTATATGAACAGCCTTGCTACCTACCGACTGAACAGATTTGGCACTAGATACGGACAATCGCGTTTGATTGTCTTCTACTTTGCTTTTATTCACGAAGACTTTGCTCTCCGCGTTTCTGAGGATATTTGGCCTGGTAGTAGATTTTTGGACTGGGACCAACGGCTTCGTTTGTTCCGATGGCGAGGTAGGTTTGATTGGCTGAGATTTGTTAAGTGGTGACGATGGACCGTTCATACGTGCAGTCGTTTGCCGGGTGTGAGGTGGATTTCCAGATAAATAGGAATACCTCCTTCGTTTCTAAAATCATAGATTTCACATATTTTTTTTAAATAAAAAATAATACTTTTATAAAAAATATTTTTTTTTACGTTATTTGTATAATATTATATTGCAAAAAATACATTATTATATCGAACTTATCGAAGTTGGTCAACGTAAAAGACCAATATCTTTTTTCTTTAATATGATCTTCGTAACAAATGTCAACATTGATTTTAATACCACATAACAGTCAATGCCATATTGCTCATTATTAATGTACATTGGTTATGTTTCATCCATGATGAAAGTAATATTACTTCCATCATAATGTCGTCTGAAACCGCTTTAAGAGCGATTAATTAATTGTCAATGTTCTGGATTTGATCTCGAGTCTTGTCCCATGTGTGCCTCAATTTCATAAGACATTAATTAGAAAGTTGAAATATATAAGATTGAATGATTCCATTTCGGAAATCCATATTATACATACAAAAAATGTA
Source organism: Acromyrmex echinatior (assembly GCF_000204515.1). The sequence goes on along the minus strand of NW_011627135.1, from coordinate 2,782,608 downwards.
TAAATAAATAAAAGCATTAACATATATTACTTACGGATGGTTGCTCGAGCATAGAATATACAAAATGCGGATTCGCCGTGCTACGACGTTTTCTTTCCACTCTCCTATTTTGCAGCTCGATGAATTTGGATTTGGTAATAAGCCCGAGGCAATTTAGGTAGTAGCACTTTTCGGTCGAATGTGTGAATTCAATGTGTTCCTTTTGCCCTTCCTTCATTTGCTCCTCCTTCATTTCTACCTCCTCCTTTTTTACCTCCTTTTGCATTTCTTCCTTTCGCACTTCCTCTTTTTGCATTTCCTCCTTTTGCACTTCCTTCATTTGCACCTCTATTATTTGCTCCTCCTTTATTTGCACCTTCTCCTGTTGTATTTCCTTCATTTGCACCTCCTTCATTTGTATCTCCTTCGTTTGCATCTTCTCCTTTTGCACATTTTCTTGTGTGATATCAAAATTTTCGTCCAATGGCACCTCAATGACGTCGTCCTCACCGGAAACAGTTTCCACCGAGCTGGGACGTAATCTGTAAAGAAACTTTCAATTTAAAAAATTCCAAAATCTTTGTTACATATATTTCAACGATGAATTTTCATATAAAATAATTTTGTTATACGATCCTAAACGAATTTCAATTTATCATAATTAATTCTATATTATTCGCATGGCCTGTTTTTCACATTCCACTATATCTCGATTTTTATTGTTTTCTATGATAATTTCTTTGGTAAAAATTTTCTCAGAATTTTTACTTAAATTGAAACACTTAAGAAATTTTGAGAAAATTTACATCTTAAAATATTTCACATGCGTGAGAATTCTGAAATATTCTAAAATTTCTATAATTTCTGGAAAAAAAAAATTTTTTTCAGATTTTATAAGATTTTATCAGAAATTATAGAACTAGATATCTTAAAAGTTTTAAAATTTCATATAGAAAAATTATAGAAAAGAAAACTTTATTTAGAACTTCTAAACAGTGTTCCAATCTCTATAAAAAAAACTTGAGAAATATTTTTTAAAGTTAAAAAATTCTGAAAGTTATATAAAAATTTTGAAAAGTTATATGGAAAATGGTGACGAAATTTCATCAGAGTTCCAATTAATAAAAATTGATAATATTACATTCTTTAGATAAAGATAAATATAACTTTTTTGTGAAACAATCTGTAAAACAATTTGCGCTAAATACAATAATGTATATAAATAGCATTCATGCATTTCGGAAATTTATAAGATGAGAGATCCTAGACACTCCTCGCAAAATAATGAAGGATGTAATGGGACTTCTTAATCAATTTACTGTTTCTTTAAGATACATAAGCTTACTTCGCATAATCGTTATCTCGTGGGTGCGAATGATGAACATCACCATTTCTAACAACTTTTTCATAGTTCTCCTTCGAAGGCTTTGTTCCGAAACCATTAGCGGTTGCTTCATGCTTTGTTTCATTATTGTTCGTAATGTGATTGTTGTTGTTCAGTCCGAGGAGAAACGGTATAGAAACTTTCGATCCGTTCGCGTTGTTTGCCTTGAACGCGTCCACCTCTTTGCGCAGCCGCTGCACGAACTGCTTCTATTATAACAAGCAGAGAGATATATATAGCGCATCATAGTGTTACTTAATGTCGGTGATTTCTAAAAGAGATCCTTAGCCCGATGTCTACGATGCTAAAAATCGGTCCGAGATCTCGAACACAGAATTAACAAATCACATTTGAATAATTTAATCACATAACTAATGCGATTAGTCAATTCTTTCTTCATCCGAGGTTTTGGACCGATTTCTAGCATCGTGGACATTGGGCTTGAAACAGTTTACACAAGTGATGAACCAGGTATATTAACTTCAGCGTTTAGCAAAGCGTAACACATGTGCAAACATTCAAACAAATGTTATGCCTTTATATAAAAATACAAACATATAACAAGTAAGTGTAAATGTTATAAAAAGCGGGACAAAATAGAATGTTAACACAGTTGCGTGATTAAGATTGTAAAGTAAGGACGTATTTATTCTATATATATCTATATATTCAAAAGTTAACTTTCGTAAAGCTCAAGAAAGTTTCCAGCACTTTTAAAGTAAATGAGAAACGGATAACTGTTGGAAAAAATGGCTTGGAGAATATATAAACGAGAAAAATGTTCTCGAAGCTGCGAGAGCGAGGTGGGGAGTTGAGCAAGAGGACATAAACGGATGAAAAAGGACGTGGAGATTTTATAAACCGCTCCGTCTCTCTGCTCCCGGGCATCTCTTCTGCGCTCACATAGTCGCTCTTGCTTCTTCTTTCTGGATTGTCTCCCTCTCTCGTCCGCTCAACCCCTTGCCCCGCGTTCGCATCACGCTTTCCTACTCTCGCAGCCTCTGCATATCATCCTCCGTGTCTATATCTTGTCCATTACATCCCGATTATTTATCTCACTTGTTATCAATACCGTCGAAGGCAAGAGAACGTTGAATTAGAAAAGAACATAGCTATGTGTACAAGAAATTTATCATTCTGTACACATAGCTATGTTCTTTTCTATCACCATCTCGCTCACTTAATCTTGAAATAATAAAATTAACAAATTTTTTTTCATGCCCTCCTTTTTCATTAGGACTTTCGTAACTCGCCGTAACAAAGCTCATGTAATACATGATCGATATATTTAACCATTTTACAGTCAGTACCATGCAAGTGATACTGCGGCATGATAAAACTCGTACTTTGTAAAAGTTAAGCAAGGCATGCCAAAGTTTTTGCACCCATACGCGGATCAATAATAGTCTTGATCGATACTAACAACTTATACAAAACTATATAATTTTGCTAAGGTTTTTATAATTAACATATCAATAGAAATAACATCTGAAAAATATTAGGTGTTGGAATTAATTCGTAGCGTTTTACAAGTGATGGGAAGTACTTTCATTAATGTATTTTTTAATGCTCATGTGAAATAAATAACATTCTTTCATTAAAAAACGCTACGAATTAATTCCAACACCTAATAACAATTTTTCAATGAAGCATTTTTTAAATTCTGAATTAAAATAATGTTTTAATTGAAATAGTAAATATTCATAATTTTTACATCCATGTTATATTTTCAATTAATCAATATGTATTTAAGTTGTTTTTTACTTCAAAAGACACAATTTTAAAAAAATGTGATTTCCTAGTTATTATTAGTTATAAATAAGTTAAAAGTTAAGTAAAGATTACTTTATCAATCATAGAGAATATACTAACTTAACTTTACAGTCCGTCAGTTAAATAACTTATAACGTTCTTAAAGTTTTTGAAGACATCATAATATTTTTTATAAGAGCGATACATTTTGAATTGTGTTGTTTTTGTAAATATAAAATGGTCTTCTACAAACATTTAGAGTTAGTTTTAGTGATCGAAAAGTTTGAAGAAAAAATTGTTTTATTTTAAATTTATTCATTTTAACTGATTAAGGTAAATATTAACAGTTATGATACTTTGAATTATATCACTTTTGATGAATTATTCCGAATCTGTTTTTACAGCATATTGAAATCAACACAGCTCAAAAAGGAAATTTTTTTAAAGATTTGATCATGTTTCTAAAAAAGTATATTCTTTTACTGATATTAATTAATAATTTTCTCTTAAGTTAAAAAGTTTTTCTTCTTTTTTAAAAAACTTAATTTTTTTAGTTACTTTTGAAGTAAGAAACAGTGTATTCTTAGACTTTTTGAGGACTGGAGCTTTAATAAAGTAACTTGTAAAAGATTGTGCTTTCTAAAAATTTTCGAGGTTATTGAATTCGATTCTGGTTTGAGAAAAATTCAAATCCTAAAATTCAAGTAAAAAAATAATCTGATTATCGTGAAACCCGATTTTAGGTTCTTGATACCTCTGTATGTTCAAATGTAACCCAAAAATATCGAATATCAAAGGATAGTAATCTCCATGAAAGAGGATCACAGAATTCATAATTAGAGAAATTATTTGAGCTAGTTTGAAAATTAATATTAATTGTTTATGTAGCACAAATAAAGTAAAACAAGAAAGTTAATCTTGCATTTCGCAATTAAACCTCCTAATTAAACTTCCTAAAACCGAGTGTTATGTTAATCAAATTATTTTTTTCAAATTCTGTTCCCCATTAAATCCAATATTTTAAATTTCTTATTTTTGACTTCATTCGAATAAAGCATTATCAAATTATCATAGACCAAGTTTCATACAAATTGAACGAATATAAAATAAAGGAAAGTGACTCAAATGGGATTGCCGATCCGCAAAGAGTTAAAACTGTATCATGAGTTTTAAAAATTCGAACTGTGCCACCCTAATGTAAATTTTTAACTTGTGTCATTTTGTATACAAAAATATGTATACAAAGAAAAAGAATTATTAGTTTTTAAGGCACAATCATTTTTACAAACTCATTTAACTTTGGACGCATTTTCACGTTTAAAATCGCACAATCGACCGACCGAGAGATTGATTACGAAATTGCAGGGTCTCATAATAGGAACTTGAAAAAAGTCATAGTATAGATGCATCATGAATCACTACGTGCATGCAACATGAAAGAAAATCAATTGTCCGCGCTTACCTGACATTTTCCCAGAGACTTGATGTGTATCTGAATCTTTTTTATCTGCCCGAGTATGTCTGAATTCTGTAACAAGACGCATTGTGATCATATATCGAATCCAAACACATTCATTTTGAAATCATGCAATCATCGGAATTTGGACGATTTGCGTGTATCGAAGTCTTAATGGAATATTGCGCGGAATAATTGTGTATATATTGATTGTGTGCTTATTGAGTGTTATTGTTGATAATGCAAAACAAAAACAAATAGATTAAATAGATTCAATCATAAAAAATTGACTTAAAATCGCCAATAAGAAATCATTCGATATAATGAAGTTACATGTCAAGGATTTTGTTTTTTAAGCAATCGCTAAAATTAAATCAAATTAATAATTGAGTTTTAAACATGTATAACAGAAAAGCTCCCCATAATATGCATAAACAACATCCCGCACTAATTGTCGCGAGATGAAATGTCTGGCCAAAGTTGTGGCGCGGCGTAACTTATGAGATTCCAGAAGTATAGCACACAAACTTTCGCAAAGTTTCATTGTATCGATTGTTCTTTGAATCTCAAATCCCATCACAATTAGAAATAAATTAAATCACAAATCTGGAATGCTAAAATTACATTAGTTACAGTAAAAAATTACTTTAGACCGGACTAGTGTCTTACAGATTTTTGAATGCTGAAAATAATGTCGCAAACTAAAGAATTCCAATACATCAGATTTTCAATTGAAATTTAATGGCTTTTTCAATATTTATATTTGATATTTTTTTCATTGTCCTGAAATTTTAATTAGAAGTCATGAATTGTTTATTCTCTATTAAATGCATTTTTTAAATTTCATTATCTTATTTTTTAACCATGAAGGATTTAAATATAGGTTTTTATAAAAGGTTTTTCTAACATAACAAATTTTCTGCTTATGATGAAGTTATATTGGTACAATGTCTAGTTTATGGCTTTCGATATACACAGATACCGTACAACTTTTGTATATAACATTTTTTTTAAAAAGCAATTTTTTTCAAAATATTCAAGTAAGCAATTAAAATGAGACAACTCGTGCATATATGTGCAATACAATTCAATGAAATAATAAACGATAAATTACACTGTATTGATATTCACAAACTAGATATTATATAAGTATATAACTTTAAAATTCAAATAAGCTTATGATAAAAGACTATTCGAGCCAAACCGGATGTCATTCTAATAAAACAATGTCAACAATACAAAATATTATCAAACATTTCGGCCTTTATTATATGATCATCCTCGATGAAAAACATATAATACATATATTAATTTAAATCATAAATATCGAGTATCGCTTTTTAGTTAGACAAATTGTAATTATCTTCTGCGTGTATACGTGTTCCTCAATTACATCCAGATGACAAAGTTATATATAAAATTCTCCAATATACATATTCAAATATTTAATTGTGAATATGTATATTGGAGAATTTTATATATAATTTTGACATTTGGATGTATTATAGCAAACACGTATACGAAAAGATAATTACAATTTGTAATAAGCTGTAAAAAGCGATGCTCGATATTTGTGATTTAAATTAATGTATATATAGTTTTTCAGAAGATAACCATATTAAAAATCGAAAAGCTTGAAAATATTTTTTATCTCTATATTTAAATTTTTCAAAACAATCAATCTAAAAAATAAGATATTGAAATAAAACATACATTTTATAGGGCATAAACAATACATTCATGATTTCTAATCGGAATTTCAAGACATTGTTGACATCTTTTATAAAGAAATACGGCAAAAAATGTTTTCTATATTAAATCTCAATTTTGGAAACCTGATGCGCTAATAAAATGTGACTTGCGGCATCAGTTTCGACATCCAATAAATGCATAAGAAATACATTTGTCCGAATCAAAATAATTAAAGAAATTTTTTTTAAGTTAATATTATTTAACACGACGTTACATGTTTATGTTCCATAAAATTAGATGTTTAACTTTAACATTAGAAGTATCAACGTTTTTTATTTATTAAAAAGATTAAATAAATGAATTACTATAAAAATAAAAAAAGTGATGAAAAATTAAATACTTTATCAGTAAAAGATATAATTATTGAAAAGTCAAAGAATTTCAGAATTCTATTTTTTTATACAAAAAATATTATATATTAACCTAAAAAATAAAAATCCAGGTAACAAATTGATGTTATTTTGATATTAAAGACATCATTTTAATATTAAAGTGACAATAGTTTGTTAACTCTGGGATTCAGTACTTCTAGTATTAATGTATTAAAATACAGAGCGAAAAAGTTTCATACTCTAAAAAGATAATGTAAAATATTATCATATAATTAATGTAATTTAATAACAATGTATCATATAGATACCGTGTAATGATATTATATAGAATAATGTAACGATATAATACTTACATTTGGGTCATCCTTCAAATTTTCTACGCACATCTGTAATTTAACAAAAAAATTGCATCAGTCATAGCTAAGAAAAACATCATATGTTGTATGTTCTGTGTACTATTATGTAAGACATAATGCAGAATCGAGAGGGAGATAAATAATTTAGCAGAAGTATGCCAATGTATATGGCCAACTGGAACACAGTGCGCCATTACGCCATTACATTCTCTCCCTCTCTTTTCTACTTTATTAATACCCCTATTAATTAATAAAGATGCAAATTATCTCATATTTAACATCTTGTTAACTCGTCGCGATTCGCATTTAACTTCTTCGTCGCACCATTTTGGGAAGCGATTTAAATACTCTAAGTACTAATACACATATTAGTTATTATATAAAATATATACAAAGTGTCTCGCAACTTTTTGTCAAGCGCTTTTTGTAAATAGAGAGGACTAAACTCGGTCGAAAAATCCTTTATCATTTTGCAATTTTTGCAATAGTTAACAAGATATTAATTATTAAAAATCGCTGAATATTGGTTTTTAATAATTTTTTATTTAAATATTCAACTTTATAGAAAAACAGCAAGAGACAAAAATTGCTTATTTTCTTCTCATAAAATTCTGAGAATTTTTTCTGAATTTTTTAATGCTTTATTTTCTCATGATGATAAAAATAGTTACCAATATAAGAAAATGCAGTACTAAAAAGTTGATTAAAAAATCCTGAAAAAAATTCTTAGAGCTCTATGAGAAGAAAATTTTTGTCTCTTGTTGTTTTTCTGTAAAGTTAATAGTATTTAAGTAAAAAATTATTGAAGACTAATAATTAAATAATATATAACAGGACATACAATTTCTGATAGATCGAAATCTGTTATTCCTCATTCTTATTGCCTGCATGTGTTTTCAATTGTATCTCAGACTGTATTATTCTTAATTTATATGATTATAGTTATATAATATGAAAATAAGATATAATATAATAATTTACATTTACGTGTGTACAATGTAAACTATGTAAACAATATTTTACGTATTATCTATGTAAACAATCTATGAATTATCAAAGTTTATGTTCTTTATCATTGCACTAGACTGCATTAAACTTTAATCTCGCTTATATATTTTTTTTTATTTATCAATAAAAGTCACTAAAGTTAGATATATTAACAATCATAAAATTTAATTACTTCTTTCTATATTATTGTGTTACCAATTTATAATAATTTATATATTTTACAATGCTTCTATTGTCTGCATGAAAAAGATTCGTATAAACTTAAGGTAAACAATAGGTAAAAATTTTATGTATAAACGTAATCTTGAAATATATGACACAACTCATTGTCTAAAGCTTTATATACATATTATTCCCAATTATAACGATATTAAATAAAGAGCTAGTAATTATTATTCTTTCACGGAAAATGGTGGTAAATTCATATAAATGATCTTGTTTCAATTTTATTAGGTGTTGGAATTAATTCGTAGCGTTTTACAAGAGATGGCACAAGCAGTACACTATTTCGTTGTTACCTATAGTTCTGTATACATTGTAAACATCTATCATAGGACGTCATTTGCCGTACATAACCTTTCTTGAAATCATAAATAACAATACTGTATAATTCATTGAATATGTCAAAATTTGTGCCAGATAAAGTGTTTTTGCGGGGAGTTTTGCTTCATTACTTTAATATGAACAAAAGTGCAGCTGAAGCTCATCGTATTTTAGTGGATGTGTATAGTGAACATGCTCTGGCTGAGCAAACGTGTAGGAAGTGGTTTGCACGTTTTAAAGCTGGTGATTTCGACTTGGATGACAAGGAGCGACCTGGTCAGCCGAAAAAATTTGAAGATAACGATTTGCAGGCACTGCTCAATGAAAACTCATGTCAAACACTTAAAGAATTATCTACGTCATTGGAAGTTGACTTCTCAACAATAGGAAAACGTCTTAAAAGTTTGGGCATGATCCAGAAGGAAGGACATTGGGTCCCATATGAATTGAAACCAAGGGATATTGAGAGACGTTTTCTCACGTGCGAACTGCTGCTTCAACGGCAGAAAAGAAAAGGTTTTTTGCATCGGATTGTTACCGGTGACGAAAAGTGGATCCATTATGACAATCCAAAGCGCAGAAAGTCATGGGTTAAGCCCGGCGAACCATCAACATCAGTGGCAAAGCCCAATATCCATGGCTCAAAGCTCCTGCTCTGTATTTGGTGGGATCAGAAGGGTGTCATATACTACGAACTGCTAAAACCGCATGAAACCGTTACTGGAGATCTCTACCGACGGCAACTGATGCGCTTGAGCCGTGCATTGAAGCAAAAACGGTCGGAATACTTCGAAAGACACGATAAAGTCATCTTGCTGCACGACAATGCTCGCCCACACGTTGCAAAACCGGTAAAAACATACCTGGAAACACTTAAATGGGAAGTGCTACCGCACCCGCCGTATTCTCCTGATATTGCACCTAGCGACTACCACTTGTTTCGATCATTAGCTCATAGCTTGTGCGAGCAGAAGTTCACATCTTACGAAGATTGTACAAAATGGTTCGATTCCTGGATTTCATCTAAAGATGAACAGTTCTTCCGACGCGGTATTCATTCACTGCCCGAAAGATGGTCAAAAGTAGTAGAAAGTGATGGGAAGTACTTTCATTAATGTATTTTTTAATGCTCATGTGAAATAAATAACATTCTTTCATTTAAAAAACGCTACGAATTAATTCCAACACCTAATAATAGTTATAAATTATAACAGTAATTTCATCGAGAATAAAAAGAATTTTTCTTACATTGAAAAAAATGATTGAAAATGGTTGAACCAGAAAATTCTGATTCATTTATTTCCAACCAGAATTTCAATTAATTCAACCTGACATTTTTCTCAGTGTATAAGTGTGACTTTTATCCTTCTTCTTCTGGCGCGCAGAAAGATAATTCTTTTTATCTCGACACGACTCGATTATCGACGAGTAGTTTGTCAGTTCTGCGAGACACACAAACTCGGCAAAATTCGTCTCACTACGATGCGAACAAAAGTCAGAGAACTGAGAGAACGACCTTGTCAATGTTCTCGAGGTAAAAGTAAATCAAGTATGGACTCGACGACTCCGGGAAGCTTCTCTGCGCAAATATCGACTTGCACCTGTCGTCCCCACCACGATATACGCGAACTTTGGTTACATAAATCACGTTCGGTGAAATAGCAATTATTGTCTCCTATCGATGAGTCCCATGTATAACCATTTTTTATCCTCTTTACAGAATCTACATACATAAAAAAAAGTATCATTCTACTGTCAAGAAAAACTAAAAAGTTACTTAGTTTCCCTTTTTTCTTTTAAGTAACAGTTATCGTTAACAAAGAATATTTTCTTAATAGTTTTCAAACGTACTTATTACAAATTCTAGAAAAACATTATCATGTACTCAAAATAAGAATTTGTTTTTTTTTTCAAAGAATATTAAAATTTTATCGAAGAAGCTTATGTCCGTTTCTACGAATGTAGAATTTTAATCTCAGTTTATCTTGGATTCAACTATTCATTTTTTTTTAGTTTTAAGAATGAGATAAAGATGAAAGATAAATTAAACCGAGATTAAAGTTAATCTATTTGGTAGAAACAGATATATAATAAGCAAATCAGATTTGTTTTAATTCAATAATCTTGATTAAATTTGCTAAGATTCAAAATATATAATAGTTTGAATAAATTTTGATGCTTGAACGATGAACTTATAATAGATTTATGAAGATATATAAACGTTTAAAATACTTGGAATGAGTAAATATTTGAATACAGTACTTTTTCTGTCTACAGGATGTTCGAAGATCATGAAGAAGTTCGAAGAAGATAGTGTAATCATTTAATTTTTTAAACAATCATCTAAAGTGATCTTTATATCGCAATTATTATCGCAATCAAGAATTACTTATTACTGCATAAAATTTCTTATTGCATAAAAATTGCATATTATATTGGTTGTTTTACAATTTATTAGTTTTACAATTTAGTATTTAAGAACATTGTGTGTAAATTTACTTAACATTTTCTACAAAAATAAAGGGACAAATAAACAACAGGTATACAAATTTTCGATCAATAGAAAATTACTCTGACTAATCTTTGTTTTCTCGCTGTTGAGGTGTAAAATCACTCTCGGTAACTATTCCCGGGTTAAGCTGAGGAAAACTGACGCGAAAGTTTGTCGAACGTGCGACTGCGTCGCGCACCGCTGCGCCGACAGGGAGATCCCTCTCGGCGGAAAAACGAGAGGAGCGTGGCCGGATAATTCACAACTTATCGATTGTCCGACATGAAGCGTCTTCTCGCAAATCGAAGACTGCGCCCAATTTCGGCTCTCGATGAGCGCGACATTAAATTATTATCAGGAAATCCTCGCCAATCCTTGCCAAGCCGAAAGGCAAGGCTTTATACTACGAGATCTCATCGCGAGTACACTTATCGCATATGCAGATGAAATATAAAAAAAATCGAAAGTTCGTGTTGAGCAACACTAAATGCAAGGATACCTAAAAAATTACGACTTACGACTTACAAGCGCGTGACTCTGGACGATGAACAAGGACGCAGCATAACTGAACGTGTGCGCGCGAGTTGTGTTGTGATCATCAGTTGTGCTGCGTCCTTGTTCATTGCCTGGGTCGCGCGCTCGTTCCTTCTCTCATAAGTCGTAAATTAATGATATTCCTGACCACTTTTTTTAGGCACTCTTGCGGTTTAGTGTTGCCTTCAACACGAACCTCGATTTTTTTTACATTTCATCTGCATACGTGATAGGTGTACAAACTCGCGATGGGATCTTGGACTATTATGCCGATAATGCCACATTGATCGAGACTTGTGCTTATGGCCATGAGTGATCGAGAGAGCGAGCAAGAGTCACCTTCGTGCCGGGCGAGCGCGCTCGCGGCGCGGCGGTACAAAGGAATCCACGAAGGTATCGATATATTTATAAAGATGGTAGGGGTATGCAGAGACGTTCAAGGAGGGCCATCTCGTCGACTCTCGTCTTCCGTACGAAACTCAGGTCATAGTAATACCATAAGAACAGAATACAAAAGTCATAATAATATCATAAGGATATTATCACGATCTTATTTATTATTCATAAGAGGCCTATTTCTTTGCAGAGTTAAACCTACAAAGCTTTTCCCACGTTAGAGAAAAAAAAAAGAAAAGAGATAAACCGTGTAAGAAGTTCAACTAAAAAGAACAAGACTAAAGGCCTAGTTCCATCAATGTAAGATAAATTAATTTGTAATTTTAATCTTGGTTCAATTTACTTTTTATCTTTTTCTAATTCTAAGTAAAAGATAAAAAGATTTAGGAAAAGATAAACAGTTGATACTTTCTAACAAGACAGTTCAATACAGTGATTTCTTTGTTTAACATTGACAAACAACAAAGATGTAGTGATTCACTGTGTCATCTATGTCACTTGCTAGAAAGCACCCAGTAAAGTTAAATCTAGATTAAAGTTAATCTTACTTTGATGGAACGAGGCCTAATGCCCGTTTCTATCAATGCGGAACAACTTTAATCTCTGTTTAACTTACTCTTCATTCTTCTTTTTCTAATTAATCTTAAAATTAGCAAAAGATGAAGAATTAATTGAATTGAAATTAAAATTAAATTAACTACTATGGTGGAAATGAACCTAAAAGACGTTATAAAGACATCATAAAGATATTTTTTGTGACATACATGTCTAAAAGATACATAAAAGACATCATAAAAACATCCAGCAAATTGTTGTAATCCAATATTGTAGCAACACTGCAATATTCCAACAAAATTGCACACATTGCAACAATGTTGCTACAAATTTATATAGTGTAGGAGTTTTGCTCAACTTCTCACATAGTTCATCCTTTCTCTTTTTTCTCCAACATGGTGAACTATACAAGAAGTTCAGCTTCAAAGAGCAAATAAAAACAGACCTATGAAGTCATGATGATGTCCTATGATAATGTAAAGACCACAGCACAAACTTTTGCCTAACTCATAATGCATAGTGCATAAGTAGAATCAACCAATCAGAATTCTTCCTTTTTTTTCTTTTCATAGAAAAGAGAAATTTAATTAGTTAATTCTTGCTTACTATGCATTATGTGTAATGCAAAAGTTCTGCAGTCTTAAAACGAGATAATTTAGATAAGTTAACAGAAATTTTGAAATCACATAATGTATTTAAACACATACAAAATTATTAGTGCAAGTATATGTTTTATACACTATTATATTATACAATTTTATATATTATATTTATGTTTGATTGAATACACTACGTGACCTCAATTTTTTAAATCTCCAAATTACTCAACTTTATTTTATTATTACTATTATTATGACTCAACCTGGAAAACTAATCAACAAGTTCTCGCGAGTTCTGGCGAGTTCGCGTTATAGTTTTAGATATCGCGCTGATTAGATATCATTCGTGAAAACATAAGTAATTCGATCCCGCAACGAATTTCTCGGCCGCCTCCACGAGCGAATGAGGCGCGTAAGATACGGAAAAGAGAGAGAGAAAGAGAGAAAGAAATAGGTGGAAAGAGACAGAAAGAGGACGCCCGGGGACGCCGAGCGGGAGAGAAGCTCAACACGCTCGGCCATAAATGGAACTTTCGACTTTCGCAGTTCGCACTCGGTTTCCTCCTCGCCCTTCGCAAACTTCCTTCCGATCCTCAAAACCCTTCACGTGCGCGCGCGCGCGCGTGCGCAGTCAAGTTAGTAGCAAAAGACGCTTGGTGGATCTATCGAGTTCGAGTTGTCCCGAATCGATCGATCGATCCATCGACTCGGAGGGAACTTCATGACTCAAGTCAAGGAGAGGGGACGGGCGCTCGTGGCTCTCATGTATCCCTCAATTCCCTTATTACGCGCGGGGAGAAAAATAAAAACCTCCCTGCCGATCTTTAAAGATGTATATGCGTATGTTGCGCGGAGGAGGAGGAGGAGGGGAGGCCTCCTTCTTTCTCTCCTCTCAACCCCCGACGACCCGACCATTCTTCGATCACTATCTCGCACACAGCATCGCAATCTCTTTAGGTCTATTTGTTATTTCTTACACTTTTTGCACTCAAAATCTTCGTTTTCTTTCTTTTCAATATTCAAATATACATACATCTCGTTTTGAGTGCAAAAATTTTAGAAATAATTTCAAGCAATGCGAAAAGATCTTTTCTCTCTCTCTCTCTCTCTCTCTCTCTCACGCTCTCGTTTTCTTTCTCTCACCTGATGCTCGAGTATCGCTTTCTGCAGTTCCTGTTGCACATCCAAGATCTCCTCTTTCAGGTTCTTGGATATTTCCATGCTTTCTAGCAGGTGGTTCAGCACGTCAAAATATTCCGGCCTCGGTAACAACCCTGGCGGCGACAACCCCGATCCGTGTGTGTTGTCCCCGACGCGTTGGGGAGGAGGGAGCATGGGGACGCGGGGCGAGTTGCGAACTGGCAAACGCTCCTCTCGAGAATCTCGAGAGTCGAAGCCGCGGGCTGCGCGAGTCACGACTCCGACGTCTCCGACAGTCCGACGAACGACGACGACGACGCGCGAACGAGCGGCAACGGTGGCGGGTCACCGCGACGCGTTCTCAACGTAACGCAACGCAACGTAACGTAACGTCACCGTCACCGTCACGTCTCGTCTCGTCTCGTCTCCGTCCGTCCGTCCGTCCGTCCGTCCGCTCCAAACTTCTCGGCCGTTTCCTCTCTCGCTCTTTCTGCCTACAAACTGTCGATGCGATGTTGCGTTCGTCCCGAAGTCCCGAACGCGCCACAAGAGCGTTGTGTCTCTTTCTCTTCCTACTCGTTTCTTCTCTCGCTCTCGCTCTCCCCTTTACTATCTATTCAGTCGCTGATTCCCTCTTTCTTTCAGCCAAATGCGAATTTACCGAGCTCCCGCGGCGCGATGCAGCGTAGCGCATGCACGCACGCACGTACGCACGCACGCACTTTATTGTTAGTTACTTTACGTACGTACGATATATCGCGATGTATCTCGCCACATACTTTCCTTTTCGCACTTTCTTGATATCGCGAGCGTTTTACAAGGTCGACGTACCGAAAAGTCACGATCAAGAGTCCAATCCCAAACTTGTCGGCGACGGCGACGGCAACGGCGACGGCGACGCGAGCGTTTTACGCTGCCACCGGCGCGCTGCGCTGGCCCTCGCTCGAGTACGCGGAGTACGCACCGCACGGTCGCACCGAACCGAACCGAAGTTGATCGCACGCGCCCTCCTCGCCCTTTCCCCCCTCTCTACCTCTTGCTCCTACATTCGGACTCCGGCGCCCTTCGCCGATGATGCCCGATTCAACGGGGGAGTCGACGAGCTTTCGCGCTAAACATACGAGATTCGACACCTCTGTTCTTTTTATGCCTATGTTTTCATCAATGTAGATTAAATTTAATCTTAGTTCAACTTATTCTTTATCTTTCTCTAATTGTAGGACTGAAAAATTAACTAAATCAATATTTAATTTAATCTACATTAGTAGAAACGCGAGCATTAACTGAACTTCTTGGATCGTTCATTTTTTATTCTTTTTTTTTCAAAGTGAAGAGAAAAAAAGAAAGATGATAAAAGTTGCAAAAAGTTGAGATCGAAAAAGAACAGATCTTCAGCTCTGGAGATGTCTTTTTCTTTTTCTTTTCCTAAATCTGCTTTTGGCAGCTGTTTCATGTAACACTCTCTATACTTGAAATGAAATGTATAATTAGGTAGCAAAAGGAAAAAGAAAGGAACAAAAACTACGAAGAAAGTTCCAGTTGGTTCTAGTATGAGCGCAAAGAATAATATAAAACCTTCCCTTTGCTCCGCGATTTCATTCGTCTCTTCCCTTCTAAACTGTTTGCGACAAACAATTCTCTAGATCAGTTAACCCTAGATAACAATGTTGGCAGCGCTGGCAGCACTGTACGCTCATCGCACTGCTATTGGATGTCACGAATGTGTCAACGCATGGCAATTCATATATGATGTTTGGGGATCGATTGGGATCGATTGTGTGCTTGAAATGAGATGAAAATGACAAAAGTGAGCAAATTTAGCAAAATATTTATAGTTTCATTGGTCAATACCTACTTAATTTGCTTATTTTTTTAATGTTCTCTTTGTTTAAAATACACAATCGATACCTTGTTCTTTATTTCAGCATTATAGATACTAGAAAGTTCTAGCGAAAACGAAAAAGCTTTCCAAATATCATAAAACATATATACATATCTCACTTTAAATTCCAAAATGTATACTAGTTCAGCCATAGAGAACCTATTCTTTATCTTAACCTATCAATTTAATCAGAATTAGCCGAACCAATAATTAATAAGTCTGTTTGTATTGGTTGCACGTTTTGCACTCAACATCACTTCACTTTCTCTCTCTGCAACACCTGAATATATAATTAATTTATTCGTGTTTCTTGAAATCTCAAAAAAAATTTTTGCACTTAAGAGATAAACACATATTCGAATCAATTTGGAGATATATAAAAGCATAGAAAAGAAAGAATACGTAGATACTGTGTGCAAAAAATGCAAACAAAGTATAGACTTTTTATCTCATTTTAAATGCAAAAAGTGCATTTTTTACATACATGTTTTAAATACATGTTTTATTATACAATATATACGAGTACACTGTTTTTTATTATTTTTGAGTGCAAAGATTTTTGAGGGTTTCAAGCAATGCGAACAGACCTAATGATTTAGTTTTTTAAGTCTGTTTACACCATATTTAATTTTTATTGACAAATAGGCGCATTTAACATATAATTATTTATTACATATACTGTAGAATGTGAAAAATTAATGCATAATTTTATTGATAAAAATGAGGTGAATACAGACCTTAATTTTAATAATTTTATTCATTTTTTTATACTTTAATCGATTATTAATTAATGATTTTTTTGTATGAAGACTTTCGAAGTGTAATTAAAAAGGTGTAGCAGACTAACAATTACTCAGATAATTTCAACTCGTAATAACTATATATTTACGTTATGCAATTAATTAATAAATAAATTGAAAATAATTTTTATCTAAGATTGATTGTATTTTGTATGAAGAATTATGAAATATTGAAAAGATAATTTATATTTGAATAATTTAACTTAAATGTTATGTTATTATATATAATATTTATTATTATGTTAAAATTAAATGTATAATTCTAAAGATTAAAAAAAAGACAGAGAAATTGAACTGAGATTAAAGTTAATCTACGTTGGTAAAAATGGGCATAAGAATGCGTTCCATTTAACGCTCACAACGCTCATGGAATCATTTCATCTTTGTCGTTTATCAAATGTTAAACAAACGATGCTCGCGAGCATTGCGAACGTTAAATAAAAGCGCAGCCTTAAATGGAAAGCGCTTTTCTTACTTCCCTTCTTACTATTTATTTAATCCATGAGTGATTGGCGGATTACAGTGATATCGGGATCACTCATAATTTGAATAAAATGCTTTTGTACAGAAATATAAATTCTTTTTGTTAAAAGTTAAAAGACAAACTAGATTTTCCATAAATTTAGCATAACAAGTGTAGACCGCATCCTTTTCTGCATTTAATCGAGTTATCCTTTGTTATTATATTTTCAGATGAGAAAAATGAAACGCGAGGCAAATGTTCGGGAATTGGAGCTAACTTCACGGAACGTGCCATCATCACTTTACGTGGGCCCATTACCATGTCAGCTGATCGCCATAATTCGAACAGATTGAAGAAACCGAGTCGGTTTTGCGTGAACTGAAAGAACAATTAGGCAGAAAATGCAGAGTAAAGAGTGCAAGATTCGAAGCAGCCGGCGCTTTTAACGTGGCTTTCAAACATCGCCGTTGGGTTGTGCCGAGTCTCGAATATCTCGGCGAATTCCTCTCTAGTATGCGGTAGCATCTGCCGATTATTTGCTGTTGACAGCTTGAATTAATTCGACATGCGAGGAAAGCCGTTTCTTTAAAGTTATTTCTTGGACACCGCCAGCTCTATCGTTCAAGTCGATTTATCGAAACTTGTTCACTGATATCGTCACCGATGACACGTCCACACATATACACAATATGTCTGCACGGTGCGATTAGCGTTGGTTCCCCTCACGCTCTCGGAGGACTTGGATGATCGCTGTCTCTTGATACTTCTTGTGAGAATATAAAAATAGTTTGAATTATTCAGTCAAAAGGAACATTTGACTTGTGCAATCATGTTAAAGGCTATTATTTTAATCGGAGGACCTTTAAAGGGTTTGTATTGACTTAATTATCACTTATTTATCTAGCAAGAACTGCAGAAAAGTCAAATTTAATATCAAAATTATATACACGTATCTAATTATATATATAATTATGTATTTTTATTACATTTATCTGAAGATCCTGTTGATATCTTCTACATAATTTTGACATTGCTGTTGGATTATGTCACATTTTGATTATTTCATCATTGTCAGTATAGAGGCTTTGTGTATAAATTTATACGTTTATTTATTAGAATACATTTAGAATATGTATTCTAATATGTTTTTTATTAAGACTTTAATATAAGGACTATTCTTTTTAACTGAACTTCTACGTTGAAAAGAAAAAGAGAAAAAATGAACGATTTAAGAAATTGAGCTAAAAAACTTATAAATTCTTATGTATACTTTATCTTTGTGCTTTATCTTGTTTCATTTGTATCTTTGTAGGAACTAGATTTAGACCTCTATCTTTGGACATCCCAAAACCATTGTTTCCAGTGGCTGGATTACCCATGATACAACATCACATTGAAGCTTGTACCAAAGTATCCGGTCTCAATGAAGTGCTGATAATCGGGGCGTATCCCAAGAACGATCTGGCTCAGTTTGTACAGGAGATGTCGAGTACTTATGGCATAGTTATTCGATATTTACAGGAATTCACGCCCCTTGGAACAGCAGGTGGCATGTATCACTTCCGCGATCAGATTCGTTCAGGCAGCCCCACATACTTTTTTGTTATGAATGGCGACGTCTGTGCCGACTTCCCTCTGCAAGAGATGGTGGAGTTCCACAACAATAAACAGGCACTGCTGACGATTATGGCAACTGAGGCAACTCGGCAACAATCATTGAACTATGGATGCATGGTTTTGGGAAAGGAGGGAGAGGTAGCACATTATGTAGAGAAACCTTCGACGTTTGTGTCGACTCTTATCAATTGCGGAATATATCTTGCATCTCCAGAAATTTTTCAAACAATGGCAGATGTCTTTCATGCTAATCAGCAACAAGATCATTTAATGTAAGTTTCTCGTTTTGAATACAGTAATGATAAATTTGGTCAATCGCACTACAATGGATTATTATACATTAAAAAGACTGCTTTATATAAAGTATTTAAATGCAGAAGCATAATATTTAACTTTGACAATATTACATCTGTGTTCTATAGTTCTATAATAACGTGATAATATAGTTATTTTATTTAATCGTTTTTTAAATATTTATATACTTTTACCACAACTTCTCAATAATCAAATTGATAGCAAAAATTTGATGCCACTTGTGTCAGCAATAAGCTCATGTTTTGCTGGCAAAGTCTGTGCACATATCCAGACAGCAAACGGCAGCAAAAATTGAACGAAGCTTTGATTTTTTCGATTTTTCGTTTTCAATTTGTTGTCAGCAAACTTGGCATGATTTTACAATTTGTTTTTATATTGCCTCAGCAGCTTTTGTTATATACCTGTCATCAATTTATTGACATTATTGAATATAACAAAATTTTTATTAAATGTGATGCCTTTTTATCAATAAAATTTGTAGCAAATATTTGACAAAATTTATTTTTGACAGACTTGGCTGACTTGGGTTTATTAATTTCATGTATAACAGCTTTTAATATGCATTAATCTAATGTAATGCAAATGACCAAATTTGCTATAAGAGAATGAGTATCCTTTTTTCAACATTTTCTTATGGGACTGCAGGCAGTTATGCTGCAATGGTAGAGATCCAGCGCATATTGCATTTGAACAAGACATACTGACGCGTTTAGCGGGATCTGGCCGGTTATTTGCCCTGCCTGTGTTCAGATGGTGGTCGCAAGTGAAAACTGCGGGTTCTGCGATATATGCCAATCGACATTACTTGGCCCTCTACAAGCAAAAGCAGCCAGACCGCCTTGCTTCTACGAATAAGAATTATTGTCATATTATAGGAGATGTGTACATTCATCCATCGGCTTCTGTACATCCGACTTCTGTGGTACGAGAGATAAATTGTTTTGCTATGATTTGCAATACAATAAACACCAGCTAACAGCATAACATCAACATAGTAATTCCACATAATAATGTGTTCTACAATATGCTCTTTGCTTTCTATTTCGTACCTCTCGTTCCTTGTTTTTTCCTTATTTTATCGACCATTGTATTGCTTGTCATGTGTTTTCTATTTCTTCCGAAATTTGACAACTTTTATTCTGTCTCAGGCAACAAAAAACGAAAAAATATATATATATATATAAGAAAAAAAGCGAGAGATAAAAAGTAGTAAAAACTAAGAAACAGAAAGCAAAAAGCGCATTGTAAATTAGGCTTGTTATATGCTACACACTATTATACACATATTATATAGGGTGAATCATTTTAATCTTAACAGGCAAATATTTTGAGAATATGCAATTTCTCAATATTCCAAATAAAAATCATGTATAAAGAGAGACAATGATAATGTCCCTCTCTATATTATACAATTTTTATCTAAAATATTTTTTTGTAAAATTTTTTGAAATATTTACTTGTTAAAATTAAAATTAATCACTCGATATTACATTTATATTGTTGAATGTGAAAATATAACATTAATATTATGTTACTATTAGCTGATGTTTCTACTGGGAAACTTACCCTGTTATCATGAAATTTCTTTGCAGCTAGGTCCAAATGTGAGTATAGGACCAAGTACGATGATAGAGCCTGGCGTGAGAATCAGAGAGGCAATCGTATTGGGTAAGGCACACATTCAGGCCCATTCCCTTATTCTACACAGCATCATAGGGACAGGCACCAGCGTAGGTGAATGGTCACGTGTTGAGGGGACTCCGTGTGATCCCAATCCTAATAAGCCATTTGCAAAAATGGAGAATTTACCACTGTTTAATGTTAATGGCAAATTGAATCCTTCCATCACAATACTCGGTAAAGAAATAAAATGTATCAGAACTGTTTCTATAAAAAAATAATAAGAAAAAGTAAAACAAAAACATCAAGAATTAACACGGTAATTTGTAGGTTATTTTTTAATGTATTATATATTTAATTATTATATTTGTTGTATACATTAAAAATTTACACACAAATTCCGAAATGATGTGATTCCGAATAGCCATTATTTTATTTTTTCTTATTTTCAAATACTGGAAGTTTTTAAGTTTGGAACAGGATTACTTAGTTGAATACATCAACTACGGATTAATTACATCAAAATTAGATATTTGAATAATATTTTCGAAAGTCTTTGTATTTTGTTTCTACATATAATAAGCGACACACATTGCAATTATATATCTCATTTCAGGTACCAGGGTGAGCTTAGCTGCAGAAAAAATTCTACTAAACTCGATCGTCCTACCGCATAAGGAACTTACAAGAAACTACAAAAACGAAATTATTCTTTAATTGTTTAACGCTGCCGCTATGGAATTAGAACGTTAATGATTTATATTTTAATGAAAGAGTCGCACAAATATGAATAATGTTAAGTATATCTATATATACTTTTCAGAAACTTTCTGTCAAATTGTGATTAAAAATCTTTAATAATTTTATAATATAAGATTAATACAAGATTTTTATATACATTTTTGTACATATACAAGTATCATGTGGCAACTATAAGCTATGTACATAGGGCCAACGCACAAAAATTTTTACAATATACAGGTTATATGTCATATTTCGTCTATACATTAAACATTATTACTCCATATTTTCGTAAGTACATGAATAAATCTTTCATCTGTAAATTTTTATTCTTGTTAAAAATTACATATACACGTGCGCATGCCGCGAGACGCCGTGCGGATTGAATGCGACGGAACGAAGTCCCTCGCATCAGCGCTCTTGTGGTATCGAGGTGATCGGAACGCGGGAGGAAGAATAACCGGAAAAAAAATCTCTGACGAAGAAGCCGCGGTACAAGCCGCCTAAGGTGAGGCTCGCTCTCGCGTTCCTCACCGGCGGCGCCAGGTGTTTACGGCGGCTGTAATAGTGTATGCGAATGAGGAAAAGAGAAAGAAAGGAAGAGAAAAGAGGAGAGTCGAGAAGAGCGATGTGTACGCGTGAGACAGCCGCATTGAATTGCACTGAATCAACAGGTAGATCGGTATGCGTGGGACGTCTTACGCGCGTTCTTCTTTCACCGTGGCGCCGGGATTCACCATGGTCCCCTGCGAAAGATGCAGCGCGCAAACAAAAGCGAGACACCACAACGGCAACGAATCTTAGGAGGTTTTAGGGGACGACGATCGAGATCGGCAGCCGAATAGCAGTGACTAGGAGGAGGACCGAGGAGAGGAGGAGAGAGCGACGCTCCAGGTGGAAACGCGCGTTCTCCAAACGTGTGCTCTGCGGCGAAATTCCACGCATACCAAAGTCGCTGATCCAGCTTCCCCGCGAGCGGCGGGGGGGGGGGGCGCGGGGGGTGG
>NW_011627135.1:2704640-2759356 GCF_000204515.1 Acromyrmex echinatior | reverse complement strand
AAAAATATATTTTCTCTTTTTTATTTTTTTATTTTTTATTTATTATTTTATAATTTGATAAGATATGTAATATTTTATTTTTATTTTATAGAAAGAGGAAAGTGATTCAGATAAGTGAAATAAAAAATTGCTAAATATTCCAAATGGGCAATAAAAGCCCATTATGGCCCAGTGTCATCAACCACAACATCAGCACGAATTTTTGCCCCTGTGTGATGTACTATTTAATATTATTTCATTAGCATCCTATTTCTGCGATGTTGTCTTTGATTTTGCGATGGTGTATGCCCTTGCCAATCAAGCAACAACATCGCCCATACTATTTCCATTGAGCGTCACTTTTATAGCAACTTCTCTGTTGATTTCTCAGGTTTGTGTCTGATGAAACTTCTACATTATTTTACAATTTCATCATTATAATTATATATCGTATAATTATTCTTGCAGATCGTTAGTTTGCGATGGTATCTCTGGGGAGCTAGAGGTAAATTAACAAATGCACCAAACAATTGTCATGTAAATCCAGTGAAGAGAATTAGTAATTGGACTGTGGGCTGCGTTCTATTACTTCACTCCACCCAAGTCGGTGTACTATGGAGATACTTCAAATTATTTATTCCGGTAAATTTAACTTTTGTGAAGCACGAGGTACGTAAACATTTTTGGAAAGAAGAACATTCTTCCGTCGTCTCTTTCGTTTCATTATAAGTCTCGATCATCTCAGGTACGGGAGCTCTGTGTATTACGGCTGATACACGCATTCTGTGAGGCCGCTCCAATGCTACTTCTACAGCTTTACGTCTTGTTCGGTGCTACCGACGGCGATAGGATAGAAGCTGAGAAATTGAACGAAAGTGAGAACAAGGACGGCGGTAAATTAAAGGAGTTGACACTAGTGTCAGCAGGACTGTCCTTATGGAGTGTATGCTGGGCGGTTGCCAGTTTCAGCAAAGGTGCCGCGCGTCTGCGTAATCTAGAACGTTTAGTGCTAACATGGTTGGGAGTGCTGGCGCAATTATTTTGGCGTCTGGGGACAGTGAGTGCTCGCGTCGGAGCATTGGTCGCGTACGCTTCGTTGTATGGCGGACAGTGGCTGCTGATCGTGATGGCTCTCCACTGGTTGTCCATGTTGACGTGGTTATTGCTCACGCCGGACGGACTCTTCCACGGCGGCGAGCGTCTTTCGCTTCTTAGAAAGACTTTCCTCGCTTCCCTCCTTGCTTTTGTGTATATATTTGCATACGTTAATCTACATGAGACGAATCATCGTCAAAAAATGGTTAGTACTATTTACATCTGAATGACAATCTATTTATGTTAATGTTATATTTTTTATTCTTTCAGGTGATATTTTATACTGTAATGTTCTTGGAGAACAGTTTACTCATCGGCGTGTGGATAGCTGGTGTTAATCGTGCCGATCTTTTATCTCACCAACATCATCTACATCCAGTTACTCTAGTACTTCTTCTACTAGCTTTATTTTTTGGTGGCATGTTTTTCATGGGTCTTTATTACAGGTAACTGTTTTGTTTTATTTTATTAATTAATATTTATATAGTAATATTATATGATTAAATTCACGCATAAAAGTGAAATGAAAATTTGTGTAGTAATTAGAGTGTAAATTTAATTAAATAAATATAATTCTTAATAAGTGATTACAACATTAAGCGAATACTATTGTAGTAGAATTATAAAATTACATATCTATATGATGAAAATATTTATAGTTAAATTAATTTTTCATTTTTATTACAGATTTTTTCATGTAAGAAGATTAAGGTACGAGGCTGGTGGGAGAATGACTGGTTCAAATCTCACTACGTTATCGAATCAGGTATGATATGAAACAGACTTCTTTCCTTGGAGACATCGTCATAAAATTTTTTTAACTTTTAGGATAACGCGGAAGAGAAACAAATAGACTATAAGGAAGGAAAGAAAGTTAATATTAGCATTAATATGAGGAAAGTTAAATTAAGTAACGGCGGCATACCAGGTGTGTTCAATTGCCGTTTCACAAATCCAACGGCTGTTGTAAATCCGAATCGCAAGAAGAAGAAACCAACCAGCTTTGTACCGCCCCCACCGCCGCAATCGCAGGGCACGGTGATGAGTTCCGTAGCGGCGATAGGTGATTCAAAACAGTGGCTCAACATGGGCAATGGATCGCGGCAATTGATTCCGTTTTGGAAGAAACCGATATCTTCTAATGTAGTACAGGTAGATATTTGTTATAAATCCACGAATTAGAAAGTAAATTAAATTTATTTATTCCTTTAACATATATACGTTAGCAAAATGCATACAACATCATTTCTCAATATAATCGAACAGTTTTGCTACACTTTTTGTGTAATGATCCAAGTCTTTTGTCTGCGAATAAGATTTTTGGCTGTCCTCAAAATATATGCATCGCTTCCTAAATTCTAAGATAATTTATCACTGGCATTTGGCCCATCAAGGCTTCCATTTGGCCGCTCGTAAGCACTGTTTGTTCTTGTTAACATTTGTAAATGACTTCAAGAGTATAGCGAACGTTAAGTACTTGTATCAAGGAACTTATAGAGATCAAGACTTTCTTTAACAAACTAAACAAAATGGAAATCGGAAGCAGCAAGAACTGTATGCAGGGATGTATTCGGATTTCCACGCCGTCCGAGTATTATATCATCCTTGTTCAATAAGTTGTTTGGTAAACAACAAGGATAAAGTGATACCTGGGCGACACTTAGATGGGAATCTGAACCCAGCACTGAACGTGACAAAATTTCAAGTTTCAGTTTTATAATGAATTTAGTCACTTGCATTATACTAAATTACTACTATATGAAGTTAGCAAAGTAATGTAAAAGCATATAAATATTTTCAATGAATAATGATATTGTCACGATATATTTAATATAAAATATACGTATTATAATAAAATATACGTATTATTTTATTATTAAGATTGATTAAATTATGTCACTGTTTATATAACAACAGCATTTAATTATTCAATATACAGTTCGAGTAACCGAATATCACCAGAATTTAAGAAGTATGTGACTTTTCGAATTTTGAGAACAGTCAAAACCTTTTTTACAGGCGGAATCAAAAGTCTTATGGACAGTTATACTAAATGTGTTATACAAACTTGAGCGATTATATTGAAAAAATTATATTGTATATATTTTACTGACGTATATTGTATGTGAAGAATAAATACATTCATTTTATGTTTTGATTTCCTCTCTTTGCATATTTGCTCATTGCAATAAAACTGTTGTTACAATGTAATTAATCTCTCAATATAGAACGATGGTTCCAACGAGCACAAAGAAACTGATATGGCAATCAGTGGCTCATTGAATGTCACGTTAATACGCGAGAAACTGAAAGAAAAAAAACAACAACAGCTACGAGAATTGCGAGCGATACAAGAAGAGATCAAAGAAGGTAAATTGTTCCCACCTCCTTCCGCTTCTACATCCTCTTTTTCGTCCTCCCCTTCCGCATCTAATCAGCAACCACCACCGAACACGAAACTGCATACCTCTCCGAGTTCCCCATTATTCACGTCTCCGCCATCATTCTGCGAGCAGAACGGTAGTAATGCCTTATCGTCTTGGCCGCCCATCAAAATGCATTGCCTTTTACCTCCACCACCTTCCTCTTCGTATTACCCTAATCCCTCGAATCCGTGGAGAGCAGCTTCTCAACGAGAACGGGCGGACACGCCGGAGATATTATTAGCACCGCGATGTCTTCCGCATCATTATCCCCATTGGTCACCGCCTGGACATCTCAGTCATAGGTAATAAAAGTACAATCAATGTTTGAACAATCAATTCGGAAGAGTCAGTTGATTCAAATTTCATTTCATCAGATTGCATGCGAATCAAAACGGCGTCGAAGAAAGTTCTAAGGGTGAAGGCGATGGAGAAGCGGAAGTCAGCGACATGGAAGGTAGTCAAGTCTCGTTACCTAGGAGTTATACGTTACCTCGCGAATTTAAATATAATCCTAACAGCGCCGTGAGAGAACGAGAGCGTCGCGTGGGAAATAATAAAATATATTCTTCACGTTTTTATCTTCCGTCCACCAATAGCTCTGACGGTGAGTACGCTTCTTATCTCTTTCTCTATATTGTAGTTAATAATTGCTTACAGAAATGTAGTACTGGAAGGTAGTGATTAATTACTATCTTCTAATATTAAGTTGAATTTCTATAAGGGATCTATACTACATTGCAGAAATTTTTAAGATAACTCAAGTTAATTACGGATCACATTTTTAACAATGTTGAAATTTTTCAGGCGATGTAGATAGTGCTGATAATGAGGATGAAACGGACTCGGAGGCACAAACGAAGGCTAATCATGTTCATAATTATGATGAAATCTTGCAAAGGCGTCACATATACGAAAATAATGAAGAGAACGATGCTGCCAATCCTAATGCAGAGTACGGCGCGTCTAACATTATGTCTAATAATTGTTATTCGAATAATTCTCATGGTGTCCTACGACCGAGTCAATTACTCCGAACACGAGTGAAACATGAAACAAAACTGTAAGTTATACTGTAACACATAATTGCGAATCTTGTCATGCATTGACACATTGTGTTCAAAAAGATCTTTCAGAAATCATCTTTTTATTAATTGTTAACAGTATAAGACTGTTGACCTCGCAATATAATAGGTATAAGTATTTAATAATATAATACATGATACATGCATATACACAACAATGCATTATATTTTTTTTGTGAGTGTATTAGCATGTATTACTTGCGATATAATCTAATAATATGTAATTTAATTTTTTTGTGGCATTCTGCATAATAAAATTGTGTAAATGGGAGAACCACGACAAATCGAGTATATAATAGAGTACGTCTTAAGAAAGCACAAATAATGACAAATATAAATACATGACTTACACTATCGAAATTCGTGTACGACGGATATTTTATATAATGCATAGTTACCTGAATAGAAATCGTACACCTTTCATCCGTTAATTATGCAAGACATGTGCGTATACATAATAATAAATTGATTTTAAAGAATGTAACGTATTGTACTATTTAAAGATATATATATATATATATATTATTATATTGTTATACATTTGTAAATATACAATCTTTGCGATAACATTTTGTATTCTTCTTTACATCTCTTCTGTGCCTCATTTTAAAAAATATTTATTGAAAGGGCCATGACACACAAAAAAAACTTATGTATTGGGAGTACAAATAAGTTTCCGCCATTTTTTATCAAAAATTAAGCATTTATTGTGGACCATCAACACTCATCTAGTGACAAAAAATCGCGGATACTTTTTAGATGACTCAATAGATGGTAATTGGAAGGGGTAATGTCTGGTGAATACGGGTGGGGTAGAACTTCCCAAGAGTTCCCTCCTTGAGTTTCTATGTAGGTTTTGACCGGCGCCGCAACATGTGATCGAGCATTATCGTGCAGGAGAACAATTTTGTCATGCCTGGAGTAGTGGGCGCGTTTTTCCTTGAGTGCTCAGCTCAATCTCATCAATTGTGTTTGGTAGAGAGCCCCAGTAACGGTTTCGTTCGATTTGAGCAACTCATAATACACGATCTTACCAAATACACAACATAAGTTTTTTTCCATGAATATTCGGCTTGGCTGTCGATATTGAAGCATGGCCAGGTGATCCCCATGATTTCCTCTTCTTTGAATTATCGTATAGTGGATCCATTTTTCATCATCAGTGACTATACGATGTAAAAAATCCTTTCGTTTATGCCTGACAAGCAGATTTCACATATGGAAAACCGCTCTCGGCTTCAGTTCATATGAAACCCAATTCCCTTGCTTTTGAATCATTCCCAATGATTTCAAACGATGTGAAATTGCTTGTTGAGTCACTCCTAATGCAAGTGCAAGTTCTTTTTGCGTTTGGCACGAATCTTCATCCAATAATGCTTCCAATTCCGCGTCTTCATACACTTTCGGCCTTCCGCTACGTTCTTTGTCTTCGACGTCAAATTCACCGTTCTTAAACTTTTGAAACCACTCACGACAACTTCTCTCACTTAAGGTAGCCTCACCATATGCTTCTACAAGCAATCGATGAGCCTCAGCTGCATATTTCTTCAAATTAAAGAAGTAAATCAAAAGTTCCCGCAAATGACGCTTATTCGGCCCAAAACTCGGCATTTTCGCACAAAAAAAAATATATGATGCTGATACAAAATCGCTAATATTTCAAGGTTGTTGTTGACAGACCAAACCTTACGATATAACGTTTTACATCAGACAATTTTAACCATAGCTTGCTATGGCACAGTTTTTTGTCAAACGGCGGAAACTTATTTGTACTCCTAATAGTAAAATATAAGCAGTAAGCGAATTGATCACAGTAGAGTCCCTAAAGCCATAACATAAACAATAGCCAATTCAACATGTTGATTTCTTTATATATTTACATCTTACTGCTTAATGCCCATTTCCATCAATATAGATTAACTCTAATCTCAGTTCAACTTACTCTTCGTCTTTTTTTAGTTCTAAAGATTAGAAACAGACGAAGAGTAAGTTGAACCGAATTTAAAATAAGTGTTTTATGTGCCATAGCTCTAGTCATACACACTTTCCATACAGTAACAGTAAGGTTTTCAACCAATCGCATTGCTTGATTATTATAGAATCGCAATGCGAAAACCTATGTTAAATTTACGGACTCTGCACAATAAAAGGAACAGAGAACAGAGAATAAGAATTTCAACCTATCAGAAACGGTGTTTCCACGATACATGATTTTTGATAGATTGAAATTCTTATTTTCTGTTCTCTGTTTCCCTGTTCTTTTTATTATGCGGAGCCTCTTACTTTTACGGAAAGTGTGAGAAGTGACTAGCTTAAGTCGGAGACTAATTTAAAAAATATTCTATTATACATTTTTAAATAAATATTGGGTCATCTAAAAAGTATCCGCGGTTTTTTGTTACTAGATGATGTTGATGGTTAACACCATCTAGTGACAAAAAACCGCGGATACTTTTTAGATGACCCAATATTTATTTAAAAATGTATAATATTTTGTACTCGTCTTTTTATCGTTGTAGTCTATTTCATTTTTTAACATTTATTGAGAACTAAATCGAATAAATATGTGCAAAATAAAAAGGTTAAAATATGACGCACGAGTTTAACTTTATTATGGAAATAAAATTAAGTAAAATACGCTGTGTTAATTTGAAGTAAATGCCTAATTACGTTTCTTGAATTTAACATACAGGCCATCTAGCGGATATGTGAATACGTGAATAGTGTTGTAGTCATGTTTCTTATTTGTTTTGTAAGATATAGTGTAATTCGAGATGATCATAATTATCGCCACTTTTATAATTAATAAGGCAAATCTCTGTGCTGAAATTCAATATAAATTGCAATATAAATTTCTAATAATATACTTATAAGAAAAAATAATGTCTTTCGAGTTATATTGGATCATTTAAAAAGTATCCGCAGTTTTTTGTCACTAGATGTGTGTTGATGGTCATATATCTAGTGACAAAGTACCGCCGATACTTTTTAGATGACCCAATATTTTCTAACTTACCTATACATGATCGGGGTCCAATACCGAATGCCAAGGATTCGTAAAACTTTTTTTTGTCCTTCATTTCTGTTCTCGATGGAATAAAGTCTTGCGGATTGGAAAAATATTTGGGATCTTGATTTATCGCATTTATAGAAACATACACTGGAACATTCTCCTCGATTATTAATCCAGAATATATATATACAATATATATTGGTGTTGATGGTCAACACTATCTAGTGATAAAAAGCGCGGATACTTTTTAGATGACCCAATATATATAAAACTTAATAATAAAAGACCGTAACAATGCTTAAAGATAAATTCCTGAGATTATTTTAAGAAAATCCTAATTATATATCAAAATGTCGAGACTATAATAGTTTTTGAATATATGCAATAGTGAGTTTTTCTAACATCTTATCGGCAATCATTAACTAGCCCAACGGCACGTTCAGTAAAAGTAGAAGTTTTCTTCGCGCTAATTGGATTATACTTTTTTAGAGGAATATATAAATTTAGAAGAATAACCTACTTTAGCGAAAAAAAACTTTCAATCATTACGAAATAATTCTGCTGAACGTGGTTGGTGATCATCAATCGTAGACCATGGTCTAATTCATGCTAACAATGCTTATGAGCATTATTTTTATCTTCGTTTAACATTTGACAAACAATAAGGATGAAATGATTTTTATGTTCCATCTTTTGATAAATTTTTATCTGTTGGGTAAGTAGCAAGATTACCCAATCACATGCCTGAATTACCAGATTTATCTCACAGGTAAAATTTACCAAAAGATGAAACAACCAGCTCTAAGGGTGAAATCACACGGTACGGGAATCAACATGCGGGATAGAGGATGCGTGATTCGAACAGTCAATCGTGGGAAAGACAGGAAGAAAAATACGGAAAAGCGCTGATTGGCTGTTCGAACGCGATAAGGCGCACAAGAACTTCTTACTTCCTATTGCTTACTATCATTGTAGAATGGGCTTTATGCGTCGTCTACAATGGCAGTAGCAGTAGTGAATGAGACTGCAAGAGTAACAAAGTGACCAATCATAGAATATGAGAAGAATAATCGACTGTGATTGGTCAATTTCTTCATGCATTAGAGTTATCTGGGCGTAATTCCTGAACACAGCCAAGCTTTGATGTCCGCGTCCAATCAGAGGAGACGGATCACATGACCCAGTTTCTCTCTCTCTCTCTCTCTCTCTCTCTCTCTCTTTCAGGGAGATAATATTAAAGATTGAGATTGAAGATTGAAATTCGATCAATGAAGATAAAGGAACTTTAGTTCCTATTGTTTTGATTGATCAAATTTCAATCTTTCAATCTTCAATCTCAATCTTTAATGCGTTTGATTCCGACCTAAGTCTATCTCTCTGCTCTCTAAGATCGAAATCAGACAACGTATTAAAGAATAAAATTGAAGATTAAAAGATTGAAGTCTGATCAATCAGAACAAAAGGAGCTAAAATTTCTTTGTCTTCATTGGTGAAATTTCAATCTTTAATCTCAATCTTCAATGCATAGTCTGATTCTAAGCCTAAGATTGTGATCAAAGTCTCGCTACAAATGTTTTGAAGCATTTGATGGATCGATTAGAAGAAAGAATTTTATAAACTGACCAATTAAAAAACGCTTCAAAGCGTTTGCAGCATTGCATTGACCCTAATTCGTAATTGTGGATTCAAACCAATGTTTTAATTGCTCGGCGAGCAGACTTAGGGTTTCTAGGGTGCGTTTCCGATATTCACTGCCAATGCTGAAAATCTATAGCATAAGTAACGTATCCTGCATAGTTTCAGCACTGGCAGTGATATCGAAACGAATCCCTCGTCGTTTTGTCGACTTGAACGCGTACAACAATGCTGTGCAATGCTGTGTGAATCCTAGACTGCGTTCCGTTTCACGGTGCGCATGATGCATCATTTATCCTTGTTTAACATTCGATGAATAACAAGGATAAATAATGCAACATGCGCATCATACGGAATGCAGCCCTATATAGGCTGCGTTCTACTTAACGCTTATGGAATAACGCTCATGGAATCATTTTTTTTTCTTGTCGTTTATCAAATGTTAAACAAGGATAAACGATGGTCGCGAGCATTGCGAACGTTAAGTGGAACGCAGCCATAATGGGCCTCCTACAATAAGCCATTAGTCATAAATCAGAAGTCAGAAGCTAAAAAATTGACCAATCACAGGGTGCTTTCCATTTGATGACACAAGTCGACACAAGCGTCGTTCTATCCTTGTTAATATTCAGAAAGTGACAAAGATAGAACGACACTTGTGTCGACTTGTGTCATCAAATGGAAAGTACCTATAGTCGTCAGTTTTTAGCATCTGATTTATGACTAATGACTTATTGTAAAAGGCCCATAAGCGTCTAATGGCTGGCGCCACTTGTCTTTAACGATTTGCGCTATTTTCAAGAAATACTTGAAGTTGAATTAATATCCGCAGAACCGAAATGATGACAAGTAAGCTGAATTTCAAAATATACCTTGAATTAGATAAGGAATGGAACAGTTATTCTGAGAAGAGATATAAAAAAGCAAGCAAATTTGTCATCAATACCAACAATGTTGCGATAACTCTCGAATGGCTGCGCGAGAAAGTAAAAACCATTTTCTCGAAAGAACTGGACAATGACTTTATTATTACGTGAAAAGATAAGTGTATCCTATTTCGTCTTGTGGAATTCGACTGCGATTGAGATTTGTTGTTGCAAGTAAGCAATCGATGCAACATTGTTTATCAAAGATCTTGTACTTTATTTAACGCTCTGTTATGCATTGTTTTTAATAACGAATATAACAGGCTAAGGGCCGGTTCCACTTTTTGATAAATTTTACCTGTTTGATAAGTAGCAAGATTACCCACTTACATGCGCGGATTACCAGATTTACCTCACAGATATTTTAGTAAAATTTACATTTGATAAAATTTACCAAAAGGTATAACAATCAGCCCCAAGTTCCATAAAGCACTTGATGTAATCGTTTTACTTTTGTTGTTCACCGAATATTATAGGATAAAATGATTCACATTATACTCTACGGAACCAATATTCCGATTCTGTAATTTTTAATGATAGAGTCATTATATTGCCATTGAGCATTAACACATCTTATTGTTAATGATCAACTGTCCTAAATTAGGAAGGATAGTCCAAATTTCAATTCTACGTCCCATTTTACATGTCCCACATTTTGTCCTAAATTACGGATATGATGATTATATTGGGTCATCTAAAAAGTATCCGCGGTTTTTTGTCACTAGATGTGTGTTGATGGTCATATATCTAATGACAAAGTACCGCGGATACTTTTTAGATGACCCAATAAATTGTCCCTCTTTTAAGTATAAAAACAATAAATGTAGACTAATAAGTAACAATAATAAGTGAAAATAAGAAAATAATAAGTGCAATACAATTTTTTACCAATATGTAAAAAATTTTATGATTTTTTAAATTTAAAAACCTAGATATTATATGTATAAAATACATTCAGTAGAAAAGTACAATTTAAAAAAATAAAATGTAATCTCTCATAATTTTTGTTGTGATCTCATGTTATAATAATAATTAAGTATTGTTAATTATTTACAAATATAATATTATATTGTTTATCTGTTTTGTTAACAATTATTTAAAAAATAACTTATTAAAATTTAATTATGATAATTATATTGAATTTTTTAAATGTCCCTCTTTGTCTTCTTAAGAAGTTGATACCTAATATACAGGGTTGGCCATATTCGACGGAAAGATGTTTTTTTTTCAATCATGGGAAACGTCGTTACTCGATCTAACATCTCTGTCAAAAGTTAGTGTTGCCAGATCTTTCCGTCGAATATGGCCAACCCTGTACATAGTAAAAAACTTCCGTGACGACAATTAATCTGATATGGATTTAAAAGTTATTATAAGTACTAAATACATATTTAAAAATATGAAACTTAATTTTTAAAAAGTCTTCAAAATTTAACAAATTGTATTATTAAATAAAAATAGCATAAACAAAATATGAATTAGAAAATGTAAACTTATAAAATAATTTTTAATCCTTCACATTTATTATCTATGTGCATATTTTGGTTTTAAAGCAAGCACTGTTAAATTATTAATGAAATTATAATACATGTTTTTCATATTATTTTTAAAGCAAAACAGGATTCTCAAGAATTACTGCATAAATCTCAATTGTCATCATCATTACAGTAAAAGGATTAAGCATTTTAGCATTAATTAGCTTGCATAGCTGATATTTCTGATTTAATGACAAAATATTTCATTTATTCTTAAAATTTGGTGTGGTTTTCGCAATTACAAATAATATATAATAAAAATTAACACATTATTTCTCGCTTATGACGTCACGATTCAGTATGGCCGCAGCGACTATTCGCGAGTTTCGTAACTCTCCAAATTGCTTATTTGAATGCACATTATTTATCTCTATAATTATTATATTATATATCATATTATAAACTTTTAAGTTAAAAATTAAAAGTATCATGAACAAACGCAATATCTGACTTTGAGGTGGACGGATTAATGTCAATATTTAATATTTCATGTCAGTATGTGCCAGAATAAAATATATTTCTATAATATAAACTATTGGTTTTTTAAATATCTCTATTTTAGCACTTTTGTGTATAATTACAAGAAAAACTGTATTAAAAAAAACTGTATAAAAAAATCATATAATTTCATTTAAAAAAAATAGAGAAATTAAAATGAGACACATCTATACATATAAGGATGTCAAAGAAACATATTCAAAATGGAAAAATCTTTTTTTGGATTCAATTGAATTCAATTAGATTGGAAAACTGATATATTTCCTAATATCCAGAATTTTGAATTGAGCAGTATTTATGATCCACTTTTAAAAACTAAACTTATATTTTTAAAGATATAAAAAATATACTTCATATAAATAAATAAAAAGGCATTGGGCACTGAAACAGATTTAGATTTTCAGAAGTTTCACATTACGATGAATTGAATCTTTTTCAATCCATTTTAATCGATTTTCGTTTACTAAATATATAAAGCTACTTGTATATATAGTCACCTCATAATCCCTTGCAGTTATTCTGTCAGTGACAGGTAGAGGAGGATGTAGTCTCAGTGATTCAACTACAACAGAGTCCAAGAAAGACAATCCATTGATCAGATCCATGGTCAATTCTTTTCCTGATAACTGCGTCTGTATCTCATTGTATATAGTGTTTTGATGCTCTGGATGATGCCTCAAATCATGCAGAACATAAGCTATCGCAGTCGCGGTAGCCTCGAACCCGGCTATATATAAACTGGAGGACTGCGCCACTAAATTGTCTCCTTCAAACTCTACAACATAAATGGTTAAACGATGGCATTAATTAATACTAAGAAATTTTACGATTCTGTCTATTATTCTTCTTTTTTGCGATAATTTATCGTAAGTTCGACGCACACAGCAAAAATATATTAAAATTTATAATATTAATAGCAGAATAGACCATATTAGACTACATTAGATGTAAGTGTTAACGATGTGATAGTTGTTACTTTTCAACTTTATAAGTCAAATGCAATTTTTACTGTAAATGGGATTTTGTTCTCCATTTTTGAGCGTCAACATGGAATCTATCATGTCTCCTCTTTTAAATCCCAGCCTTTCTCTGGTGTTCATGGAATCCCAGAAAATATTGCGAAAATAATTCGCAGGTCTTTTAATGAACGGTACGACTAAAAAATCCCAATCAGGTAAGAAGAACTGAATAATGAATATAATTCCGCGCATAAAACCTCTGAAGATTGTTGCACCTGCAAATATATAACATCTTACGTAATTTATATAATGCATGTATAGCACATTCTTTTTTTTTTATACATAATGAAGAATAAACAATTTTCTGATTCTCAGCAGATTATATCCTAATAAAAAAAGTTCTTATAATATTTTTAATATTTTGCATAATATTTTTAATATTTAATAATATTTGTAAGAATTTGTTATAAAAATATTTTAAATCTATGAACATTTCTGAAAAAATCTTAAACTCTTTTTAAATTTTATGAGCTTTCTTCAAAAATTGTAGAATGAGAAATTTTATAGAAATTCTCAGAATTCACATGTGTACAATGTATAAAGAATTCTAGAAAAAAATGTAGACTTTCTCTGCACTTCTGAAAAGTGTTTTAATTCTTATAATATTCGAAAAATTTTTTAATAAGTTATAAAATGCAGAAATATGAAAAATTCTGAAATTGATATAAAAATTATGAAAAATTATGAAGGAAATTTCAGAAAAATTTTCACCAATTAAGGTAATATATGTACAAAAGCTGCATGTTTTACGGATCCAATAATTAGTACAAGATCTTACCGGTTTTACAAAAAGCGATCTCGTTATCGTCGAAAGAGTTTATGTTAATACCAAACGTCAAGGAAGCCAAAACATCGCTGGTGTAACGACTACTGATATCCTTCATCTCGTACTCACTCCAGCCATCCTCGTTCGTCGGCAAGTTCTCGATGAAGTTCAACATGGGCTTTCCACTCTCTATCATCAGCGGTATCATGTTTTTCAGTTTTTGTCCGGTTAAAACTGGGGTTAGTTTATTTCTCACATATTTCCATCTAGGCTGATGCATGGACAAGATGCTGTCCAGGCCTATTGGATCCCTCTGGCTACCTGAACCAAATCGCCGATTCGGGAAGACGACAAAATCCTTGATCATTACCTGTTTGATCAGATCGTGGTCCCGCAAGAGCAATAGTGGTTTATGGAAAATATAAAAACCGATGTAAGGATCGTCTGGATCGGCACTATTATAGATTTCGCGCATCTTATCACCCGGCGACTTCCTCAAGGTGATGCAATCCTTAAAATTACCAAAGAATAAATGTGTCGGAGGACTTTTCACTCCGCGTCTACTCCAATAGGACAGCTTGTACTTAGCATATGCATAGAAGAGGCTGAAAGAAATTATCAGCGCGGATGTGTAATAAATCAGGCAGTTCATTGTGTCGATGAAATATTGTAATATCTGTTGATTTATACGTTTTTCCTCCGATTGTCTCTTGTGTATACACTTCAAGGTTTCATCTGACATGTAACAAGAAGATTGCGTTTTTTATCACTCGAATAGCTTACGTAATGTGTAATTATAAGTATTAACGTCTAAATATATATTGGCAGAACGGAAGCGCTTGACATTTTCTTAGAATTATGAAATAAGCGACTTGATTACGAGCCTTACGATTCTGCTTAGAATTTAGGTATTAATTAGGATATCACTCCATACAATATTGGAACTACTCCTTAAGCGAAAAAACATATATTAGTAACTTCATAGATGAAGCGATGTTTTAAACGAGAAAAAAACCGCATATATGAGCAAGCGGAAATAAACTCAAATCCATAAATCACAAATCGATCGCTCATCACGTGATCGCTCGAACGTGATCAACTCACTCCACTTCCCATGTCCCTCGACAATTATAAAATAGCTATTTCATAATCTGATAGCTGTCAGATTAGCCAATTAATTTGATCAGAAAATGACTTTTAAAATTAAAACATTTCATAAAACTAAAAGTATGTCTTAACAAAATCACGCAAATCTACAATTGTTTATGACGCACTGATAATTGCTATATATTTGCCTACACAGGTATCAATTGTGTATACAGGGTGTCCCAAAATTCGCGTGCGCGTATACGTATTTACAGAAATGCCCCACTTAATTTTGAACAGGCAATTTTCTTCAAAATTGTTAATGAAAGAAAATGTTTCAGATAAAAATAGAACGGATTCGAGGTTATGTATATTGGTCACGTTTTTTTTCTAAATGAAAGAGTTAAAAAAGAAGTCATCGAAGTCATCTCCACTTTCTAAAATAGAATTTATATAGTTTCTTTACATAATATGATTCCTCTAATTATTTTGAATATAAAAATATTAAAGTAAAGATATTAAAAAGACAAGATACTTTATGAGATATTTTATACTTTATTCTGATAAATTTTTACGTGAAGTATAAAATATCTGTAAATAAATTTTCAATTAAGTAAAAATGAATTGAGAGATATTCAATACAAATGAGTGAAGAAAGCCATATTCGGTTAAGACAGGTCTTAGTGCCTAATAACATTTTTGTGTGAATTTTTAAAATTTTCAGTTCAAGCAAACTGTTGCACGGTTATATTTACGATCTTGAAACTCTACGGCCTTCCAAATGATCGGTCATGTGATCGTGTCCTCATCATTTCAATGATAAGTAGACGGTAAACCTCTCAATTTTACTTCCTCCAATGCTTCCAGTCTTCCCGCCACGTATTCAGAGTATACAAATATAACTTAGGATTAATAGAGTTCTTAAACGAAAATAAAATAAATCATAAATATGGCTTCTTTTGCTTTTGTCTCTTTCTCAGTATACGTATCTATCTTTCAAATACGAAACTGCTCCTGATTGCTATACGAAATGATATCACCGCGCCGGTACACAGCCACGAATAGAGGAGAAGCATTGGATCCATGATCGAGGACAAGCATGAACAGGCGAGAGACAAGAGGATTAAGAGCCCGCGGTGCCTGATTTAGAAAATTCTGCTCTACGGTCTTAAAACAAAGCTGAAATATGTAATCTTCATCTTCATGGAGTATGTAATATCACAAATTAAATTGATAGATGCTTAACATAAGTAATATTAAATTATCAGTTAACTGGTGATATTACATACTTCAATTTTGTTCTAAAGCTGTATAGACTGACAAATAATTGCGTAGTTTGCTTGAACTGAAAATTATAAAAATGTATACAAAAGTTTATAATAGACACTACTATAAAAGTTTAAGCACTATAAAGATTAGCCTTGAATGAATGCAAGATGACAAAAAAATTCTAGACAGGTGAAATATTGAAAACAAGATTTTTTTTTTGAGAAAAAAATATTTCATATAAAAGTTGTAAAATTTCAATAAATGTATCAAATGATGATTCCTATTTGATCTTGAGAGTAAGTATAGAGGAGTTTTCAAAGTCAAAATTTAAAATTTTTAGCGGAATAAACCTCCATTTTTCTATTCAATATTCTTGTAACCAACATTAAAGTTTTTTTAAAATACTAGAATGAAATTTCTTTTTTGGCTAATCCAGTGAATGAGAATAGAATAGAGACTAAAATGAAGATCTAAATTGGACAAATTCTCTCCAAGAAATATCCTAAGGATGCCCAGAGTAAAGATTTGTAATTGGAGAGTGTTAGAACTAAAAGGTTACATAAATAAAGAATGTCATTGCTTAGGAAAAATTTTTTCGAAATCTACATAGATTGAGACAAGGTCTTAGAAATTATTAGTTTTTTATAGATATATTCGTAGCAAACCGAGCGGCGTTGTTTGTTTAAAAAATCTTTTTAGATGACCCAATATATATATACATATATTATGTACATGTATACAGGATTCCTATCTAAAACTTATATTTTCGAAAGTAGTCTTATTCATTATAAAAAAGTTTTTCTTAACAATTTTTTGAAACAATCAGATATAAAACTTGATATCACAAGGAATAATATGAAATTTGTTTGCATATGGCTTCCGATAATCGTTTTTAAGAAATCATTGAGCAAAGTAAGTAGCAAAGTAAATAAAGTCATTATTTTTTCGACTGGCGGCAATACCCAATAGGGAAAAAAATGTTTTGAAAAAACGTTTTTTTAAACATTTTTGGAAACATTAAAAAAGTTTAAAATAACGAAAAAAGTTCCTTTTTTT
Organism: Acromyrmex echinatior; assembly: GCF_000204515.1. The sequence continues at coordinate 2,741,971 of NW_011627135.1, read as the reverse complement.
CATTAAAAAAACGTTAATTCAAACGTTAAAAAAAAATTTGTTTAATACTAAAAAAACATTTTTTTAATATTTCAAGAAAATATTTTTTTTTAATGTTAAAAAAATGTTTTTTTAAAATTTAACGAAAATGTTTTTGTAATGATGAAAGTAACGTTTAAAATAAAAAAAATTCCCCTTTTTTCATTATTCAAACGTTTAAAGAAACATTTTTTTAATGTTAAAATTATATGAACAAAATTAGAAAAAATATTGTACAACGCAGAAATCTTTTTTTTAATTTATTATTTTTTATCGACCTAAGTAAATACCTAAGTAAGTTGGCCCTTTGGATGTCTTCTACGTCCACATACCGCTTTCCTTTCATGGACAAATGCATTTTGCCGAATAGGTAGAAGTCACAAGGTGCCATATCAGGCGAATACGGGGAATGGTTGATTGTTAAAATGTGATTTTTAGTCAAAAAATCAGTGACAAGTGTCGAACGGTGAGATGGCGCATTATCGTGTAACAAGCGCCAACTTCCTCCTTCGCGATATTCTGGCCGAATACGACGAATGCGGTGCACCAAACGCTTCAAAACGCTTACATAGAATACAGCATTAACTGTTTGGCCTGCTGGAACGAATTCTTTGTGCACAATACCCTTGGAATCATAAAAACAAATGAGCATTGTCTTCACTTTTGACTTCTCTAAACGCGATTTTTTGGGTTTTGGGTCGTTTCGCGCCTTCCATTCCGCGCTTTGACGCTTGGTTTCTGGATCGTATTGAAAACACCACGTCTCGTCACCAGTAACAATGCTATAAAGGAAGTTTTGGTCCTTTTTTGCTTCCTTAATAATGTCCTTTGAATGTTGAATTCGATGCATTTTTTGGTCGTCAGTCAACTTGTGTGGAACAAATCGTGCACAGACTTTTTGTAGGCCCAAATGTTCGGTCAAAATGCGATAAATCGTTGATTTGGGGATGTTCAATTCCATTTCCATGTATCTCACTGAAGATTTTGGCTCATGCTTGATGAAATTACGCACAACTTCGATGGAATTTTCGTTAATTGTCGATTTTGGGCGACCTGTATGTGCGTCGTCATTTATGTCCTCACGACCGTTCTTGAATCGCGTATACCACTCATAAACACTGGCACGGGCTACACAATTATCACCATAAACTTGTTTCATCAAATTATGGGTTTCGGTAAATGTTTTACCAAGTTTAAAACAAAACTTAATATTGGCTCTTTGTTCGAAGTTCATTCTCGTACCGATGTATACAACATACTGACACTTGAGACGCCATAACTTCGTTTCCACTGAACCAAATGTCATGAAATTTTTACTGGAAGTCAGCTAGGGATGTACCTTTCAAACGTGCAATCGAACACACGGATGGCGCCACCCGACCTATCCCTATTGAAAAAGTTCGGAAAATTTTGGGACGCACCTTGTATAAGAATAACATATTTTTAGGCAAAATTGATTAACTATAATAAACAAACAGATTAACATTTATAAGAAATATCCTTACAATAATAAAAATAATATTTGACTAGTTTTTATAATACAATTCACAATTGAATAATAATAATTAATTACAACTTATAAAATATATTATTTAAATATTATTCATTAATTATGACAAATTTATAAGATGTACGAATTAAATTAACAGAATAATTAATAAAATGACATTCCGTTCAAAAATAAAATTTAAGGCAAGCATAAAAAATTTATCTACATATAAGCTATCAAAATTAATTAAGACAAATTTACAGAAAAGTCTTTTACCCTATGCATACCTATTCAGCAAATCTTGCCACTCCAAGATATAAATATCAAAGAAAAAATCGTCTTTAGTTTCTTTAATATTTGTCTTGTTCACTCTTATAAGAACTTTTTATTCCATAGGTAGTCATGATGTAAAGTTGAGTTCCCTAATTTCGTTGACTTAATATTCCGAAGAAGTATTTTAATTCCCGTGCAATTCAGAGGACAACTTGATTCGTCGATGGTTCAAAACGGAATCCAAGAATGAGGTCGCAGCTGTGCGCAGCAGCTTACATAGTGGCGCCCTCTCGCATGCGTCGAATATGATATTACCGAACGGCGGTGTGTAGAATTCGTAGAACCATAACCTCCGATCTAGGCGGATTTCAATTGATTCGATAGGGACTCACTGTATTTGATTTCTTCTTAATTTCGGCGATTGGCATATAAAAATCTCTTCGTGCGAGAGTAGCGTGAATACCACTTTGCCGAGCATGTCGCACGTACTGTCGATCAGCACGTTGCGTTAATTGCGTACAATTGCACCGTAAGAAGGACGACGACGTATACGAAGAATGGCCTCCCCGAAGCGTGGAGTGCGATGAATCAATTATTATGTTGCCCTCAACCGGTTACTTCAAAACGATAAATTGCCCGTTTTATGACGGCGGCTCGTGCGATCGGCCTTATTGCCACTTCAAGCACGCCAAGCGAGGTAAGACCGTATGATTCCGTAGTCTTCCTCGAGGCACGCGACTTCGTTTTCTGACGTAATTTAATGCGCGAGAGGATCTTCATTCCAATTGATTGAATTTTAAAAAAAGCTGCGTGTTAACTGTGTTATTCTTATTCTCCTCGCATGTTGCTGAGTCGCAATTATTTAGGCCTGGTTCTATCAATGTAAAATTGACTTCAATTTATTTTTTATTATTTTTTTCTAATTTAAAGAATGATTTTTATTTTTCTAAAAATTAGAAAAGATAAACAGTAAATTAAACCAAGATTAAAGTTAATATTACATTAGTGGAATCAAATTTTATGAGGTTTTGACTTTGCAATAAATTCTTTGTTTGCTTTCTTTGTTCACTGTACCAGGGAAGACAAAGAATCATGGAAAACCAAATGAATTAGGTATACAATACCTTTTTGTTAAAGATTATTACAAAATAATTTAATCCTTAATGTTATAATAATGATAATATTCATTTATAATCATGTTAGTATCACATTTTTACAATATTTTTACAATATTTTTCATTATTTATTAATTATTTTATATGTCTAATTTGAAGGTTAAACATACTTTCAGTAAATTTAAACTACTTGTGGCCTGATATACTAAGGTCTGGTTATTCCACCTTTTGTTAAATTTTACTTGTTGGATAAGTAGCAAGATTAGTCAATCACATGCGCAGATTTACCTAACAGGTAAAATTTATCAAAAAGTGGAATAATCAGCCCTAAATGTTTAAAAAGGAAGTTTAAAATAATTTGCAAGATTAAATATGCAAGATATTTTTAAAATTAATGATTTAAATATTTTGAGAAATTACAAGCTGGCTCATTAAGTAGCAATTAATTGCATGTAGATAAAAGATACATTCTTTTTTGCAAAAGATTGTTACAAAATAATTTAATCTTTAATGTAATAGTTTAATCTTTATATTTTTATAGTTTTATTAATTGTTTTATACATTTAATTTGAAGATTAGATTGAATAAAATGGGCTGATAGTCTAAAATTTAAAAAAAGAAAGTTTAGAATAATTTGTTAAATATGCAAGAAGTTTATAAAGTTAAGAAATTGAATTTTTTTTTTTGAGAAATTATTTACAAACCGGTTCATTAAATAACAGCCAATGGATAAAAGTACAATAAGATATTTTTATTTTATGTAGAAGATGCAGGAAGTACAGCAGGAGTGGCTGGGGTGGTGGAGGCCCAGACGGCGGGTCAAATACAGGAGAACAAATCTGCTGATGTTATGACCTCGACTCCTGATATGCTGCAACATCTAGTGACGGAAGCTGTAAAGAAAGTGCTTGCAGATCAAGAAGTTACTGATACAGAGAAGGTTTCGCAGGTTTCGCAGAACATTGTCTCGCAAGTAGTGGAAGGTCTTAAACCGACATTATCTTCTAGCTCCACTGTCTGTATGCACAATGCTACGCCAATTATAGGAAAGCATGTCGCAATGCCCACACCTATCACAAAACCAGTTGCTTGTGTTTACAATCCGACGCCAATAGCGGAACTGAAGAAACGGCATATACCTGTGGTCTCGTATATGCCGACCAGGGAGAGTAGAGTGGCTGTGAAACGTAAATTCTCACCAGAAAGAATTAAACCATGGTCGAGTGTCGTTCAGGAATCGAGCAGTCCTCAAGTTACGCCTGAAGTTACATATAAACCCACTGCAATAGTAAATACAACCGATCAGGATGTTGTACAAAATTATGTACCGACTGTTAAATTGGATACATCTTTGTCGAATTCGTATGATGATAGTAATTCGAATGATTATCAACCTAAATTTAAGGAGGTATATTATCCGAAATCTAAAAAGAGAAGGGAGGAGTACGTTCCTAAAAAAATCAAAGCACCATTACAGACAGTTCAGCAGTTAAACAACACCACTTTAAATCAATTTGAGTCTGATTTTGATATGATAGATGAGATTATTACTTCCAATCACGCATCTACTTCTGTAATGCTAGAACAAGCGAAAGCGTCGGCTAGCGAGGATTCTCAGGATTATTCCTTGGATATTGAGCCTAGATTCTCCGATGACGAACCTATAGAAGATATGTCTACGGATGAACATAAGGCGAACATAAAAAAATCTGAGCAAACGGAAGATGTAAATGAGAAGGAGAAGGAGAATTTACAACATGTAAGAATTGATACAGATAAACAAACTAGCAATAAAGATAATAAAATATACAGCAATCATTATGATGAAAAAATGGGTGATATACAAAATAGCGATAGATCTAAACAATATAAAGAGAGTGATTCGAAAAAATTATTGGATAAAAGAGACACTGTAAAACAGGACGCTGATAAGGAAAAAGAAAAACATAAAAGTCATAATAAAAATAAAGAAAGAGATAAAAGAGATCATCATAGTTCTGAGAAAAAGGACAAGGAAAGATCTAGAGATAAATCAAATTCTAAAGATAAGCATCGCTCCTCATCTAGCAGAGACAAAGATAGGAAAAGAAGCAGTCGCGATAGTAAAGACTCTTTGCATGGAAATAGAGAACACTCGAACTCGCGAAAGCACCGACACACCTCTCCGAAGAAAGACCGAAATGATCATCACAAATCTAGCCGACGCGACAAACATAAATCAAGTTCAAATTCATCCACTTCTAAGTCAAGTAAGCACACTTCGAGCAGAAGTGACAAAAAGCATGACTCGGAATCAAGTCGGAGATCCAGTGACTCTCCTAAAAAATCTAGCAAGCACAAAGAAAGTAGTAGCGAAAGAAATTCATCTGATAGATCTGATAGTTTTGTAGACAGTAATCATTCTTTCATTGATGATGAAATTTTGGAACTATCTGATTCTGATCATGATGTACAAGAAGAGTGCCTAAGAATTTTTGAGGTAAATAATAAATAAATATAAATGTAATCGTAAATAATTTTCTTTGGAAGTTTATTTATTCTTTTATTTTTTATAATTATGACAATAGACAATTATAAAACTAATTTATAATTTATTGTTTATTAATTATAAAAATAATTAATTTTTTGTCGATATGTATAATGTTACTTCATTCTTGTATTTTAATTAAAATTCTTGCATTTTAATATAAATTTTAATTAGAGATACTTAAAATTTCCTTGATTTATTTAATGAAAAATAAAAATTTATTAATAAAAGTAATAATTTTAGTACTTATGTAATGTATCGTCGGTTTATGTTGTATATATTTATTCATTTCTCAGGAATACCAAGCTTCAGACTATCCGAAACTAGTATCAGTTAAAAAATCTGTGAAAGATGACACTGAGAATATGGAAGAAATTATAGAAGAACGTAAGAAAAGAGTTGCTCATCCTTCAGCGGCTACAAGTGTTACTCGGCAGATAGGTCCTAGTCAATTACCAAAAAAACATACAAATCCGTATCAGAAAATGTGCGAGCGATGGCATTTGATGAAAAAAGCGGCGGCTGAAAAGGCCGCAGAAAAGGCGGCAGAGAAAGCGGCAACTGACATGAAGGCTCAAACAACATCTACGTTGGATCGGTCTTCAAGTAGTACCACACAACGTGTTTCAGTGCATAAAGAACATGTTGAATCTACCTCATCGATAAGTAATAATGACATGCTACCGAATACGAATGGCAAGTTAGATATATGCAAAGTTATTATGTTATTTGGTTAAATCTAATTAAACTGGTATCAGATTTTGTGATTCATCATTTGTCGTTCGTATAATGTAGTTCTATGATTAGAGTTGAATTTCTGGGTTATTATGATCTCATAATTCTTTTACTCTTATCTTCACATTGAGCTCCAATTCTCTAATTACCTTAATAATTACAAAACTGATACAGGATGATGATCGAATTCGATATGTCAATTACGAGTTAATCACTCTTACATGCATTATTTTAGTATAATTTTATATAGTTATTATGAATGAATTTAGTCGTAGTGTTTTGATTTCGCACCTTTTAATTTTATAAAAAATGAACCTGCCTGAATAATTCTTTTAAAAAATTTAGGATCAGAATATTTTAGTTGAGTCGGATTATGTTGAATTTAAGTATCTTGATATAATAATTACAAGAGAGCTACTACCGCTGCTGCTCCAATTGAAGGTCAAATGCCAGAATTGAAGCAAGCAGAAATGTAATTTTTCAAATATTAAATGTTTGTATTTAATTTACATCTAGTAATTTTATTATAATGATATAACATTTTTTCATATGTATACGGGATGAATCTTGGATATTCCAACATTTTATCATGGGAAATGAACCGACTGCAATCTAGAGTAAAAAAATATTCAGCCTCCATCGGAAAACATCCATTGAGATTCATCCATATATACGTATACATAATAATAAAGCTTTAGACTATCGATTCTATAGGCTGATCCGACTACCGATTTATAATAACCAATCACAATAAATCAACATTAATGTTATTGGTCCATTATGTATCGATAGTTTAATAACGGCTTCAAACTATTATTATTCTAGCGATTGCGCAATTGTGATTGACAATTGACGGTTATTTTTCAACCAATTAGAGCTGTTAGAGCAAAGCAATCGGACCGCTTTGTTCTAATCAGATTAAAAAGTAATTGCCAATCGCTAATCGCAATCGCGCAATTGTTAATGCGATTTAAAGATGCCGAAATGAGAATCGAACTCAGGTCTTTTGTTTTAGAGATAGACAACTTTATCAGTGAACTATCCAGCATTCGGCAAATTACTATATAACTAAAAATGACGAATTCAACAAATCTGTCTATACTATTTGTTAATTTTATGGTGAATCGCAAATCACGAATAATAAATCACTTAATGCTAACGTTATATGTATTACAGGTCGCGTTCGAATCGCTCATGTTCCATATGCGAAATCTCTTGCGATGGAAAAAAAGAAGGTCGTAATGACAGCAGCGAAAGTGCTCTGCGCAGATACTAAAATGGTAGACAACAAAACAATAGCGCAAACTACGAAGGGCGGTATACGCGTCGCTCATATACCGCAAGTGGTAAGTTTAATTGTAAAGCTTATTAATTGTGATACAACTTAAATTTATACCAATGTAAATTAACTTTAATCTTGGTTTAATTTACTCATTTATCTTTTTCTTATTTTTAGAACTAGAACAAAGTAAAAAATAAGTTAAACTAAATATAAAATAACTTAAATGAATACTGGAGTGACGACATTATTGATAAAGCCATATAAAAATTTCTGAATTGATTGAACGGAATAAAAAATCTTTTTACAGGATTAAAATAGATGTAAAATTAAGAAGTGGGATAGTATAAAAACCTATTCTATAATGTGCTTTTTGTTTTCTGTTTCTTATATCTTGCTTTTTTCCCTCTTTGTGATCGTTTTGTCGACAATTGTATTTCTTGCCACGTTTTTCTTGTTTCTTCCGAAGTTTGTTGATTTTTATCTCGAGTGACAGAAGACGGAAAATAAAAATAATAAAAAAGACAAGATGTAAAAAAAAGCAAGAAACAGAAAACAAAAAGCACGTTGTGAATAGGTTTTACATTTCAACTGATAGAACTGTTATCTGACACAGATATTTCTTTAATACAAAAGTTTTACAACTTATATGGACAAAATGATGCATCAACATTGCATTATTTGTCAAATTAATTGAACGAATTGAGTTTATGAAAATTAAGAAAGCTTAAAAAAAGGACTTATACTGATTTACAACTTACGTGTATATCTATGTTTAGCAAAGACTCAGAATGGTAAATAGCAATAGTTGTGTCTAGCAGTATAGGTGCCGGTATTCATGTCGAATTTTATATTTAAAACTATCTTAAGTACAGTCTTAAGATGTCAACTAATCAAAGAAATTTTTTAGCATCTTAAGACATTACTTAAGATATTATATGCTTAAAATAAGAACGGATTATGAATATCGGCCTAAATCTTGCAAGAAATGGCTTTACAATATGTTAGATAAGGACAGATGTATGCATTTGAGTGCAATAGAATGATGTATGAAATGAATTAAAAATATTATTATCGACATTTTTTTAGAATTAAAAAAGTTTGTATTATTGACATTTATTAAATTCGGCCGTCACTCCAGCATCTCTTTAAATAGGGATTAAATTTATATTAATATAGAAATGGACATTAGGACAGTAGTATTCATAGTCGATTCTTATATTTAAGACCATCTTAACCCGGGAGTGGTCGCATATTGATCATTTTGTCGCACTCTTCCGTTTTCTACCTATATCTTTCAACTTATTGGCACTATTATATTTTTACCTTTACGTAAATGTTTGTTAAGTTTTTTCAAAGTAGTATGCGAAAATAGATGACATAAACACGCTTATATCTACATAAAATTTGATGTTTGTAATGGTAAAAGACCATAGCGCGCGCATTTACGTTAGTCTTCTTTTGCTTCTTTTATTGGCTCTCGTAGCCAGCCTGGCCGCGATCTGGCCATAACTAGTTCGAAAATGCAGATAATAAATCAAAAAAAGGAAACAATCACGAAAAAATTCGGCAGCTTGACAAAAATTAGGGATGATGCAACATCCAAGCCGAGACGGAACACGTCTATCTCGATACGCAATAGTATGTATAAACTCACTTACGTAAGTATAATTAGTGTGTTTGTAGTCTCATTTTCTAATTAATTACTTATAGTAACTATAATCATCCATGTTCTAGTTATAACACATATATGTGCGAAAATATATTTCGATCAAAATGACTGGGACGCGTCTACTCTCGGGTTAAGTAGAAGATGTCTAAAATAATCTAAAGATGTCATGAACTAATTAGATTAATATTATGACCGATAGTCATAGTCGATTTTTATTTTAAGATCGTCTTAAGTAATGTCTTAAGTCATTAATGCGGCCTTCTGGTTGGTTCATGACACCTTAAAACTGTACTTAATACTGTCTTAAATATAAGATCCGACTATGAATACCGGCCTATATTCATTCGTTTTTTGTCGTATGATAAGCTTTTCAAGCTTGTTTATTGACTGCAGGACAAAGAGATTCTCGGATCTCTCTGTTCTGCAGCCAATTAATACGTTTGAAAAATTTGTTGTTAAAATTCTATTACGCAGGTGCCTCAACTCATGCGTCCAGAACCGCTGCAAGTCGCTACTCAAAAATTTCCCTTAAATGTTCGTCAGTATTATATTAATGTAATGCACGATATATGCGTGCAAATTTATACGAGTGGGGATGATGCAGCGCAACGAGCCGTTAGAGAAGAATTCGCGTGTCACGAGAGATGCAAGGCACTCGCGGTATATAAAAATTCGTGCATGTTGGCAGCTCATAGATTAAGAAAGGAAGTAGATCAAAACCAGTCGAATGAGAAATTCGTTAATTTAAGCGGTATGGTATCTCACGAAGCTGTTCTTGTTGGCAAGTCAAAAGGTTCTTGGAGTGTAATTAAAAGCAAGAAAAGTATGATAGATTTTAAAGGACCAGCGCTCTACAACATGCTTAAGAAATGGATTATGTCGGAACAGCAGCTTAGAGATAACGGATTTCCGCGTAAACACCCAGATGATGCAAAGGTTAGAAAACAATACAGATAAAATATATAATTGAAGAATTATTATTATATACATTTATTTAAATTATTACAGATGAAGAGAGATAAAATAAATGATAATAGATACAAAGTAATAAATATAAAATGTTGAAATATTCTGTTTGCATGAAACATTCATCAATAAAGTACATTTTTATATTTTGTAGGGACGAGCGAAGATGTATGTAACAAATTCACGGAACCAAACCGTTTTGTCAAAAGTGCCTAATGAGAGAATATGTAGCCGGTGTGGCCAAGCGTATATGATAAATAAACAAGGCTTTGCTATACGACAACAAAATTGTATATATCATTGGGGCAGAAAGTTTTCAGTTAGAGGTGAAGGCAAGTATAGTTGTTGCCAGCAATACGGTTCTGCTCTTGGTTGTTGTGACGCAAAGACGCACGTGTGGGATTACACAGATTATGAGAATCTTCGTGGTTATGTTGCGACTTTATCGAAAGGTATTTTCAGATTCTCTTGCACTCTTCCCATACATATATTTAAATATATTAATTTCTTTTTTCGTGTGCATAGATGTTCCTATAGACGAGCAAGGTGTTTACGCACTCGATTGTGAAATGTGTTATACCACACAAGGCTTAGAACTAACCAGAGTGACGATTATTGACGAAGATTGTAAAGTAATATACGAAACGTTAGTCAAACCGCAAAATTCAATAATTGATTACAATACGAGGTAAATTGTAAGAATTAATATAATTAATATAATATAATTAATATAAGAGATCCAAAACTCATTGGATATATATTAGAATATAAGTCGATGAATTATTGATTTATGTATATGATAATAATTTTCTATGCTATAATAGGTTTTCAGGAATTACGGAAGAAGACATGAAGGATGTGACGACGAATATTTTAGATGTACAAGCTACGCTTCTCACGATGTTCTCGGATAAAACGATCTTGGTAGGTCACAGTCTTGAAAGTGATTTCAAAGCTTTAAAATTGCTACACGATACCGTCGTGGATACCAGCGTTATGTTTCCGCATAGAAATGGATATCCGCAAAAAAGGGCATTGAAAAATCTTTGTTCCGAATATCTTAGAAAAATCATACAAAATGATGGTGAGTTTATAATTTTTTGTATGAGAAGGGTAGAAGATTAAGTGTCTATAAATGACACATAATAATTAAAATAATATTTAATAATGATTTATATTCCAGTTGGTGGTCATGACAGTAAAGAAGATGCCATCGCTTGCATGGAATTAATTCGCTGGAAAGTGAAGGAAGAAGCGAAATTACAGTGAAACTGCTCATACTTTTTTAGGAACAAACGTTATCACGATTGTTGTATACTAATTACAACTTACAACTCGTTTTTCGATAATAAATGATATTATCGAGGAAATACTATTAAAGACAATTTGATCAAATTATTTTGGGATTGTAGTTCCGCAAATAATTAGACAGAATGTGAGCATTATTAATATTATTTGTCCATCTGATATTAATATTTGAATAATTAACTTATACGGTATTTAATTCATGATTTATTATTTTTCATAAATAAGCATATATATTTATGACAATATTCGTGCAAAATTAATTTTTTACCTGGTTATTAGTTTTTTTTTGTTTGGATAATCAAACAGTGCACTTTAAAATCGAATTCTTATTGCGTCGTAAATATGTATACACACGTATCTATGATATGTATCTAGAATCATGAAAAATAATAAATTATTAATCTAATAAGCTAATTATTCAAATGTCACCAAAATTTCTACAGGTTGATCTTTAATGGTATCTTGTTGCAGGCCAGTACTGTTGTGCATACTTTACTGCCTACATACTGCGCACTTTTTATATACTGTATTATATCTTCTTGTGTATAAATATGTAATATACACTCATTGACCTCGACTTAGGATTTCTTTTTAAACTAAATGGATTCGTCTAGCTAATAAAATTATATCTGCGACATAAATTCTCACATTTATTAAAGCATTAAGTATAAAATGAAAAAATCTCAGTGCGGAGAATTTGACATGCATCGCGACATTTTAATTAATATTTTTGTATCCCGTTATATTATCACTTATTTATATTTTATATATTTTATAGTATTAAAAAGATGAGATACGTTGCACCTATTTATTTACTGATTCAACCTTATAGCATAGATATATTTCAAAGAACAATAATAAATTAACAACTTATTGATGATATTGTACGGTTATAAAACAAATAATAATTAGATAAATATATTTATTTTTATACTGCAATTGAGTTTATGCATTACCGAAAGATGCATTTATCCCTTAAAGTATTGAAAAAGGTAAGAATTTATGAACATTTATGTGTGCATATAAAAAGTTTATATGTACATAATTATTAGACATTTTGAATTCTAAAATGAAACCTAACTGTGACGAGATCGCTGTTTTAGGGCTTGCGCACAATATATTGAATATTAGGAACAGAAATATTAAGATTTCAACCTATCAGATATATCGGAATACACACGGTTTCTGATAGGTTGAAATCTTAATATTTATTTCTATTCCTAATATTTTCTTCATTGTGTACTGTACGGATAAAATACGACACATCGACCAGAGAGAAATTTGATGCTCGGTCCACAATCTTGCTTTTAAAAAGTATTACATATTTCTCTGATGTGTAATTTATACATATATTTATCTTTCTTTCTAAAATAATAAAAATTATAGCAAATAAGTTATTAGAATGCACATCTTCCGAAATTTGACAGGATGTCGGAAAAATATTCCTTGCAAAAAGTATGTGCTTTTGGTATAATAATAATAATATCAATGTTGATATAATTGTTGACTATCTTATCGACTATCGGTAATTATAAAAATATACAATTCAGAGTTGTGTGTTTACCCGTAAAATATAATAGTAAATAGTAATAGTAAATTAATCTGCATATATATAATATCAACTATGTTTTATGTATTCGTATCATTCTTGTAAACAATCTATAGATTATTGAAGCTTACGTTCTTTATCAGTAACGCTATTTATAGATGCTTTTCATTTGGTGACATAAGTGTTGTTTTATTTTTATTACTCACTAAATGCAAATAAAAAAATAGATATGCTTGTACCGACTTGTGTCACTAAATGAAAAGCATCCATTAGCACTATATTTAACGCTAAAAACTATTCGTGGAGCCGCAGATAGCGTTAACAATTATAGCGTCATTAATAACGCTTTGCGTCATAACGCGCTATCAATGCTATTTCTTCCGAGATAGTGTGTTAGTTGTTAGCGCGTTTGTAAGCTTTGTGAACAGACTGAATACCTATATAATAAAAGAAAATGGATTGAAATGGATTCAGATTTTCAGAAGTAAATTTTAAATTAAATTTACAGATAGTAAATAGTTGTAAAAGGCACATGAAGTAAAAATAGGCTACGCACGCGCATTGATGAGTAAACGCTGGTAAACGCTTCATGTTCCTTTTACGACTATTTACTGACTGTAGGAGGAAAGCCTTGAACCGTTTCTACATTATTATCTCATTATTTTATTTTATCCAAATTCTTTTTATTTACAAATGCATGCAAGAAACTTCAACGTATCATTTCTTGTTTATAATGTCATGATCCTATATGGCAATACATAATTGGAAGTTCTAGAAATGAATAAAGCAGCGTCAAATAAAAGCAAGATGATGCACTACAACTTCGTGTACTCTTTATGTACTCTTTTTATAAATGTAAACCTCACAATTATAGGTATTAACATATAATATATGTTCCTTCGATATCTAATTATATTACGCTTCATAATGTTGAAACTATGTAACATCGTAAAAAGAAAAGTCACAGATGGAACGTTTTTCCGTACATTTCATATATATTGTACACATTTTACAAAATTACATCTCGGTGAGATTTACGTCAAAATATTTCTCGATCACTATATGCCGCTCAACTAATTCGTGTATTTAACAGTTAATGACTTCAGCTGGACAATTACCTCGCGCAATTATTATTACGTTACGTTCCTTCTCGCCGTGGAACTCGATTAATACTTTGTAAGTAATTACATTGCAAATATCGCCAGATATAATTTGCAACATTGATCGATAACGATGCAGAGTGCTTAATTATTTTCCGTATTCCTTTTTAACACTTTAAAACGTAGACTTAACATAGATAGGAACCTTTATTTCCGAACTTTTACAAAAGTTTTAATACTGGAAGGTAACATTAATTACTTTTTTCAAGTATTAAAAACACTGGTGTGCAGTGCTTTTAATTAGTGAAAATAAATAATTTTCAGCATTAAATTGGTCAGTATTAAATTGAACTTTTGTAAGGAAAATACGCTGCTCGAGCTCTTCGTTGAAGTATTATCCAGTTCTATTGTTCGCAAGAACACATGATGTGATCGCGGTATACAAAATATTTCTCCTTTCTCCTTCTGCCTGTGCTATTATTGTCTGCACATTCATCATTCTAACTTATGCTGTTTACGGATAAAGTTTGAACGACTACTGTCCTTATAGATGTATCACGTCAATACGTCAAGATGAGGATTTATAATTCGGCGAGCGAGTGCCAGCATTCTTCTGTCCTTCAATATCCTTCTTTCCCTTTCAAAAGTTTTTTACAAGTAGCGAGAGTAAAATGGTTTAAAATATATGTCGTTTTTTTGTTTCATTTTTATTTGTAAAAGTCGGTTTTGTACAGGGGGATCATATAAATTCCCGTCAGCTTTTTTACACATACAAAATACTTTACACATCCGCCCTCAGATTGCATATTTATTGTCTGCGTATTTTTATAGCACGTTTTTGATACGATCGATTGTGCTCTCGTCAGAGCACAATCAACAAATATTATATAAAAAGAAAAGAATACGTGTACACTGCTTTTTATATAAAATAAAGCAAATAACAATCACTATATGGCGCTACGAGCAAAATTTTTAAGATACTCAACTGCATAACGAAACGCAACGCGTATTGCTCTGAGAATTTACGTTCGCGCAGTTTTTTCTATTTCTTTTCTTTTTTTTTTATTTTATCTTGTTTTATCACGTTGACGAAATTTGTAAAGCAACTAACCGCGAGATGAAAATGATTTGGTAGATTCAGATGAATTCATGCACTGTTAAAACACGATCGCAACGCATCCCGCCGCGATTTTTTTCTTCTTTTTTTACTCGTATAAGTGCACTGTGCTATCTTAATTAGATCGACTTGAACGCAGTTCGCAAGAAGACACGCACGCCGAAGAAGCGTTCTGTCGACGGAATCGGAATACTTCTGTCGGAATACCCCCGATGAAAAGAATTCTCACACAATATCTTATAATATTTAACTGTTACGATATATTACAGTTGACATTATAATAAATCGGTTAATATTATTAATAATATTTTTAAGAATTTTTTATTTTGATGAAGATTTGTGAAAGAATTATATCTTAAATTTCTTCAAATTTCTAAGTTTTCTAAATAAATATTTGCGTAGAATAAGAAATCTTAGAATATTTCAGAATTCACATAAAATATTCTAGAAAAGATGCCGACTTTCTCAGCATTTGTGAAAAATATTTCAATTCGTATAAAAAACATTTGTAATAAACTTTTTAAAAAGTTATAAAATTATAAAAGGATTGAAGAAACTGAGATAGGTGCGATAAACAATGCATATTTTTCGCAATAAGTTATTTGCAGTATTTTAAGAGGTTTATTAGTATCATTATTAAATTGACGATCAATTTAATTTGTGATAATAATATTTCAATATCATGTCAGTTTATGATTGCGTTTCAAATCCGACAACTAATCGATGCAGTTTATATACTTGAAAGATGTATTTAAAATTTACATATGTATAAACACTATTAGGCACCAAGATCCAAAATTCATTCTTATCCTTGACAATATTGACTTTTTTATTTGATTTATTCATAAATGTATGATTGTTTACTTCATATGTATTTATTTGATAGTTAATAAACAGTGGAATACGTATAAAATATAACGGTAATATGTATAAAACCATATAGAAATTCTGAAAAATATTCTGAAATTTATATAGAAATTCTGAAAAAATTATATAAAGAAATTCTAAGAAAAATTTTCACCAGGGATTCTCGGCGATTCCAGGCAACGTCGTAAAAGCGATAATACTGAACATGTGTGGGCCGAAAGGCGATGTCGACTTGGACGTGAATCCCTCTCCCCCATCGCGAAGACTAAATATTAGTCTCCGATGCGGCGCCTATAATATATTGTACGTAGCGTACCGTAAAATACGGTAATATGTACACGGAATGTACGACGACGTCCTTTCGTTCCCTTCTTCTCTTTTCTTTACGAAATATCCTAATTTATTACAATACTATACAGCGGCGCGTATCATCCGCATGAGTCGCGATAGACGCACCGAGCGAAATTAATATATCGTATTCGAAGTATCGCTTAAAACACAAAAACGTGTTGTACTACGTGTTGCAATTGTATTCAGAATGCGAATTAACTCTCTAGGACTGACGGTTTATTGGATTCAATTATAAATTTTTTGTCAAAATTATTAATTCAATTTTTTTATGTTATATCTATAAATTTGAATTATTCTTGCTAATATATACTTAATATTCATGTTTTTAATTCTTTTTATAATATACATTCTTTTTATGTCATTTTTTTTAACGAAAATTTGTGCCTTTTAACTGTCTAATAATAAGAGTCAAATATGATGCCTCTAACACAAAATATTGCAGTAATATTGCGCAATATTACAATTTCACGTAAGTACGTGAGTCCGCCTCGAGATGAAACGCTTCTTGTAAGAAGAAACATCCAGGTCTATAAGAGGGCGCATGCAAAAGTTAGCGAATCTTCTGGGAATTTCCAAGATCTTTACGATGTGTTTTCTAAGCCCCCCAATGTTTTTTTTATTATAATTATATCGTGTGTATTTTGGTATATCATGCTAAGCAATGCAATAATATTTTAGCAATTAATAAAACTGGATTAATTATCGAAATATTGCATAATGTTGCAGCAATACATCTACAATATTTCTTTAAAAATTGCTACAATATTGCAACTATGTTTTATGAAACATTACAATTTTTCAAAGTAAGTATTGTTACAATATTACTGTAATATTTTATGCTGTTTGGAATCCCACGTCTTCAGTTAAAGTGTTTTCTGTTTTACTGCAATTATTTAAAGTAGATTAATAAAGTAGATTAATAAATTTATTGTATTTTTTTGCTTAAATTAGAAATTGTAAAATTTATATAATAAAAATATTTTTAGACATCAGAGTATCCGCTTTGGTCAAATGGCTTCTTCACTTATATATGTATTTCATTTTTTTTGTCTATAAAAATTCATCTATGAATTTTTTATCTATAAATAAACAGAGAAAGAAGTTTCATTTTATTTTTTTACTCATTTTGTACATTGATTAAATGAATGAACAAAATAGAGAAAGATTCGATTCCATCTTTCTGGATATATTTTGAAAAAACTTACCATTAGAGAATTAATTAACATAAATTAAATAGGTTATTAGACTCAGCTTCAATAATGTGTGACAGATTTTGGCGTCAGCTCGGGAGAGTTAAATCGTTCACATAATGTCCGAGGGAATCGTCAACGGGACATTGTAAATGTATTTTTGGTATTTGGTTTTCAATCGCCCATCGTGTTTCTTCTTCGAAGCGATGCTATTCGCGTACAATTTCGCCAAGGTTCATCCTTGCCGCGCGGATTTTCCAATCGGCTAATGACATCTCGATGCAGTCGATCGAGTGAAATTCGTGAATTAATTTCTTAATAACTGCTCACTCGTTCCTATGCCAGCTTTAGACGATAAGTTGCATCATCGCGTTTATATTCCAAAATTTTTTTCTAATTTTTGAAAAATACATTCGTTAAGTGACAGTACTAGCAAATGTATTTTGCAGTAAACACCAACCAACAATAACATATAACATCAATCTCTTACACTATTAGGGGTTTGCAACAACATTGTTGTAACGTTTCAGTATTACTGCAATAGTACTAGAATAATTTATGCTGTATGAGAATGTTATAATTTCACATTATAATTATTATGTAACACATGTGTTATGTTACATTTATGTGTTATGTTAAGTGAATAAATTATGACATTGATGTTATGCTACTGTTAGTTTATTAGCTTATGTGACGGTGTTTACTGGATTTTTATCGTTCTATCGCACGACATTCTGCTGGCTCTCGTACTGACAATAACTCACGTCATCGACTCAACTTCTATAAGCCTGACAATATATCCTATCTTTCAGGCGAGTCTCTTGTAAAAAATTTAATACTAATACTAGACAATTAATCACTTATTTTTAATATTAAAATACTATATTAACAATATTCTTAATGCTCAAAATAAATAATCAATTAATCAATACTAGTATTAAATTTCTATAAGAATTATTTTCTAGAACCGAAAGATGTTCCGCATAGTATTGATAAATAATTCAGAAGATTAAAAAATCTTGGAATTAGTTATTTGCGCGAGGAAGACCAAATTCCCATTAAACCGCATCGTAAGAGCTAAAGTAGGACTTTATGCGGCAGATATTTCAAGGGCTTTGAGTAAAATCTCCGAGAGCTTCTCCAAAGCTTCCAAAAATAGGTCGTGTGGCAGCTTCTAAATACCTATCTAAATTTCGTCGTATACGAAGGCAACTATTTGAAGACACATACGCGTTGGTATTACGACTACACGTGCTTTTATTTACGCGCTCCGTGGCGAAGTGCCAGAATTTTCGCTGTGAGCCCAAGGATGAACGAACTCTGGATTTACGGAGTCCTAACATTAAACTGCTATCGCAATTCTCGTGTAATTTAATATGTAACTTCATTAATTATTTCTAATTGGAAAATACGACAACCTTCAATTTTTTTACTTGTCATACAGTAAAGAGAATTATGCTTTTAGGATCTTGAAATCCTTAAGTTTCGAGACTAGCGAATCTTAGGCTTTACTCGTACTCGAGAGATATTTTATTAAATATATGAGGAATATTCGCAAAATTATCGCCATTAATTAAATGCTTCTATCGTCTTTTCTGGAAGAAATTAATTCTCAAACTTTAGGCTTGAATTCCAGAGTCAGGAAGAAAAATTCGACATTCCATTAAAATACAATTTTTAGATAGTCGACGAATTAATTTGCCACGTGCTACCGACTTCGTATTATCTTCTGATATATTAGTAGCTAATTGAAACCTGAGTACGCGCCCGCTCGACTTGACAAGGTACAAATGATCGGTCACTTATATTTTGTGTTTTTAAAAAAAAAATTATGAATTATTAAGTATTGAAACGTTCGCATCGATAATGAAAATCATTTGACCAGTTTTTACGAAATGCAAACAACCAGTCCCAAGATACCTACTCTTTAATTAATTCTTGGCGAACGTAGGAGTGGTGAATATATAAGTGATGAATTATTAATACTTTGCCAAGTAATACCATTTGCGACCATCCGTCCGTGGGACTCGTCGGCGGACTGGTAGATCGATGATTAGATTTGGTGGAATATACTTTCAGACGACCACAGCCTCGTAGGAATGCCCTTTCGGTCCGACAGTTCTAACTTGTGCGTCCCGCCTACCGGAGAACGCTATAATTTGCGACTTCCTGCAAAAGAAAAATGCAACATGTCTTGTTCGAGCATTTGTAAGTCGTTCCATCTGTCGAACATACGATAAATCGATTTTCAATCATTATGACCATAAATTTGAGGAAATGTCAGATAAAAATTTTATCGTCGTATGCTTCCCGATATAATTGATTTTTAATGTCGTTATAATGATTTAATATCATATTCCCTGGAAAATAATTTTAATTATAATGTAATTAAAACTTACATAAATAATAAAATTAGCATATTGCTTTCTTGCTTCAAAAGTGACTCAACTTAAAGAAATAAATTTCTCAGAAAAAAGGAAGAAAAAATTATTTTTAACTTGGTAAAAAATTCTTGATCAATCAAATATTATTAGCAAAAAGAATATATCCTTAAAATATCATTTTTGTCATTTTCAAAACTCTTAAAAATCATCCTTTCAAATTGTGACAATTATGATGACATCTTTTTTAAACTATTCTTTTTGAGTTGTGACGATTTTGACGATTGTTCATAAAGTTAATTAGTTTTTTTTTTTTAATGATAATAATATTTACTGAATTCATTTATGATAAACTCAAGAACGTTTTTTTCAGTTATGCCATTTTAAAAGAATAATGTGTGTGTGTGTGTGTGTGTGTGTGTGTGTGTGTGTCTCGAAATTGTCATAATTGCTATTAGTTTCTTGTTATACAAAAATTAATCTTACTACGGTCAGGGCGCGTCGAAATCTTGATCTCCGACCAGGTACAGAAATTGGAAGGCAATTGCCAGCAGGCTGATCCCGAGTAAATCACCCATCGCGGTCAGATATGGAATCGCCGAGTTGTCGGGATCGATCTTTCGCTTCCACATCCAATGGATCATTATGTAGGCGATGTAGAGGAGAGCTGCGACCTGCAGCATCGCTGCGCAGAGGTAAACGAAGACGAAGAGTGGAGTCATCGATGTGTTACCGTCTTTCATATAATTGATCAGGTAAATAAAAATAACGTGGCCCGGTATCACCATTGTCATCAGGACTCTCGTGGTTCTAGCGTGCATACCTGAAAAAACGAGGCAATAAAAAATTATGAAAAATCTTGATTATTAAAAAAAGACACACGAAAGAGGATACCTTTCCCAAAAAAATTGGCAATTGGAGTGATGAAGATGACGGGGTGGGTGTAGCCCGGTGGGATTAGAAGTGTGCCGAGTTCGGCTTGTTTATGAAGTGCCGTTGATATTCTGCTGGCTTGAACGGCCACCAGGTTCCCGCCGACGCCATTGATAACCGGCTGGAACACTGTCAGGTTTTCGAAGCGCGACACCATAAACTCCAATATAAGACCGCCGCAGCTATAATAAAACATTTCGCAATTATAGATTCTTCTTTCCTTTGAGCCATATTCGAAATGTGATAGATAAATGTGATTAATAAAACTCTAATAATACACGAATAAACGATTTTGCTAAAATATTTAAAAATTTAGATAGATTGTATAGATCTGAAAATAATTTTGTTGGATTATTAAAATATTTACGTAAGAATTGCAAGCATGATGAACAATGCTGCAAAAAGCTTTTACACTCTAACAACCAGCCTAAGTGTCTTACATAATTATTTTCAGATCTGTAGCTAAATTTTTAGATACTTTAGTTCTTTTTTTAGAGATCTTATAAGCCTTTGATCAACATTATTTATATAGTAAAGAACGTTGCTAAAACATTGCAATTTTAAATGTTAAAGTATAAATATTTTTTAACGTTGAATCTATATTTCACTATGTTGACGCACATTTGCTATGTTAATTACATTTGCAATGTTATAATTCAACATTTCTGATATGTTAATTCAACATTTGTATGCTACATTATGATTTATTTACTGTCAAGTTTCAGAAAAATTTCGAAGAATTTGAGAAACTTTTTTTACCTGCTAATTAACATGGCCACCATAACCGGCGTCCAGCCGAAGTAGAGCACATCATTGGTATATTTGTTTTTCTTGGCGATCCATACCCAGAGCGGCGTCACGAGGACGTAACAGGCTATGACAAGAGGTGCCACCCAGTCCTGCTTGTCTATGCATTCATAAAGTATGGTAGCGATCCATGAGAGGAGAGCCAACGATGTAATGTCGCCGAGACTGGCGGCTATTGGCGTAGCCACGTTGTCCGGATTGATATGGCAATGACGGGAAAAGACGATGACGCCTGCGGTAATGAGGCCCAGAACAAAGGAAGCAAGGGATGCGGTGACCAGACTGCTGGCGCATAGTAGATAAGCATGGTCCAGAGAAACTGTGCCATTGCGGAAGGCACCCATCACGATCGCCACCACGGAACCCAGGAATCCCACCACTATCGCTTGACACTGCGCACGATTAGGGTGACTTTTAGTCCCGAGTAACGGACCTCCCGAAAAAACTTGATGGCTGAAGAGAAATTAAATCTCTTTGCTTGTTTCTTCAATTTTTCTTAGTTACAGTTACTGAGATATATCATGTTGAAAATTGGCAAAAAAATTGAGATTTTTAGTTTAATCGTGCGTTAATAAATATTCAATTTGATAGATATTTTGCAAGATATTTCCAATGACGGAAAAAAATTGAAAGAACAGCCAGCCACAAATTAAAGAAAAAAAATTTTAGGTTTATAGATTGATAATTCGAAGAATTGTATAATTTGACATTGTATACTTGTTTGAGTGCGTTGATTTTTTAAATTTTATTTGAAAACTTTAGTTTTAAATACATTATATTAGGTGTTGGAATTAATTCGTAGCGTTTTACAAGTGATGGGAAGTACTTTCATTAATGTATTTTTTAATGCTCATGTGAAATAAATAACATTTTCATTAAAAACGCTACGAATTAATTCCAACACCTAATATAATTGCAAATTCATTAGTACAATCGCACTGCGGTAACTTTTTTACATATTTGGAAAATTGTATTTAATTTTTATCGTCGGAAATTATAAACGTCTGCTGATTCTGTATACACGTAAATTGGTTTTTCTAAAGTATTATACTTATATTATACTATTAGAAGTATTATACTATTAGAATCCTGCACTATATTATATGGAAAGTTGGAAATATATTAATCGTCATACATGGAAAGAACGATTTTTGTTGAAATATCTAAAAATATCAAAAATATGCTCACAAAATATCTTTGATACACAGCTAAAAAATTTTTTTTATTGAACCTTGTCTATGATATCTTTTGTTCATCACATTATAAACTATATTATTATGTAAAAACTTCCCGAACAGAAATTGAGATTTCTTTCAGGCATATCTGATGCATGATTAGAACTCAATTAGGTAAGAGCAAGGTCTGTCTGATGTGGTTTTCCTAAAATCATCTTTATCAAGATTTGAGCACGTAATGACAGGATGCATAAGAATTACTTGATATCATCCTGGCGTCTGAACAAGAAATGAACAGGTGCGCCTGATAAGAATTGCTCAATGACAACTTAATCAGAACCTAAACAAACAGTAATAGAGTTGAATGATCATTTGACCGAAATCCAATTTTCCATATAATTAGGGGGTTTATTAACTTATACAGATCTAAAAATAATTTTGTTAAACCATTAAAATAATTATATAGAACTCCCAAGTTGGTTGCTAATGTTGAAACTTTGCAGTATTGCTTATGTTTGAACACATTCCTATATTATTTTGATCAACAACGTTATTTTTAAACCTGTATTTAATTAAATGTTTAGATGTGTTAGCAAAATCATTTGTTTCTGTGTAGATACCGACAAATCGTGCATACGTGTCGTTTATCTCGCGGTATGTCTCGTGAGGTAACCAGCTCGTGTTCGTTTATTGTACGAGGGATTGTATGGTAAACAGTCGGCTTCCTGAAGGCCGTCGTCTGTCATCGTCAGTGTTGAACACATAATAAAATAAAATCGTGGCGCCAACGATAAGACAGGTAATGCGTGTGTAGCACGATTCACTAAATCGAGCGGCTAAGAGAAACATTGTTTGCTTTCCCAAAATGATGCCACTGCTTTGTTTCACAATTAGCCGTTAATCACGAATTAAATTGCCTGCATTGTTTCCCACAGTATTTTCTGCCAATTTACAATTTCGAGGATAAACGATAATGATTCTGTCGGTACATTTATCGGGATTCGCGGATTACAGTAATTTCATTTCCATTATCGCAATTGGAAATTTGCGAGACTAAAATTGAATATAAAGGGCTAAACTTGAATTAAAAAAAATATCAAATTTCATGGATATATTTACACTAGATGATAAGAATATTAGATGAGATAAGAAGCCGAATGATTAATAGTGCAAAACTTTTCCGCGCGTTGCGTCTCATAGTTATTAAACAAGACGTGACGAACGCGATACTCTTCAACTACTCTTTAGAGGAAGAAATGGATGGACCGACCGCAGAAGAAGATTTCAGAAGGAAAAATTCACGGCGCCAAAGCGAGCTAATATGGCATTTCGCAATGTATTCGAACGGAATTAAGTTAGAAGTCATATGATAAACGGCAAATATCGTTTAATTATGGAACATCTAGTTAGAACCAGTTTCACAAAAGTAAACTTTCGTGGCTGAACTCAGGAGGAGCGTCCGAGGTTTGCTTTGAGATTTTATGTGTGCCAGAATAACGCATCTGTTGACAATTCTTGTATTATTTCGTATCATTGTATACTATGAAGGCTCGCGAAATAAGTAACGAATTGTACTTGTGTTGGTTATCATGGAAAAGACGCGAACCAATCATCTTGCATCGAAAAAATCAGTAAACATTCAGTAAACACTAACTAGTAATTATATATATATATATAAAATATTAATTATATATGTTATAATTTCAAACTTAATAGTGTAATTATTTCATTGTTAAATGTAAAATTATAACATTGATTGATATGTTAATTAGTATTTACTGGATATCAACTAAGATAGCATCAATGTTATCATATAATTCTCAACAATATAAATATAACATATATGTTGCATAATAATTATCATACATTATATTATTGAAAGACTATGAAGTTATAACATTAATATTATAACATTAAGTTTCTTTTTTAGTTGATGTTTACTGAAAATTAATCCACTCTTCAGTTCCGTCGAATTAATGATTGTTACTTACTTGTATTAAAACGAGGTTCCCTATGATCATATGCCATTGCTCCTTTGGCATATCCATATGTCCGAGATTTGCTTGAGTAGAAAGACGCGACGCCAAAGTCATTTCTAAATTACCTTTCAACCCTAGAAGTGCCGGTACCAGAATCATGAGCTCATTAACTTTCTCAAAGACTACCCAGTGCTGCAAAAGAACACGAACATTAAAATGTATTTCGATGCTATAATATCATATTAATTTGAAGTCGATGATCTTCAATGTGTAAAATGATTAATTAATACGAATCAAATAAAGATCGAATTTAAATCTAGATTGAATGTTAAAATCAATTTAAGTAATTTTATTTTTTCAAACAATTCAATCGCATAATTTTACTTAAAATATTCGACATTACGAATAAAAACAATTATAGAAGCTATATTCTTTTCTATCAATACAGATTAACTTTAATCTTGATTCAATTTACTTTTTTATCTTTTTCTAGTCCTGAGAAAAAGATAAAAAGTAAATTAAATTGCGATTAAAGTTAATCTACATTAGTAGAAATCAGTATTAGACATGTTCATTTAAGAATACGATCGCGTGTCATCGAATTGATTGCCTGGATGTCCTTACTGAAAAATTGTTTAGATTAGACGTATCAACAAATCGTATCAATAAGAATGACATTTTGATACATTTTGTTGATTTAATCAAAACATTTTTTAATACACCTCTTATAAGATATTTCTAAAGATCCATGTGAGAGTTTATTATTATAAGAGTAAAAAAGATTCGTACTTGGACGAGATCGAGGACTAATCCGGCGCCCACCATGCCCAGGCCGGCGATTAGGAAGGGTATAAAGACCTGAATGGTAATCGCTAAGTATGACTCGAGCGGCTCATCCTCTTCGGTCACGCCGTAGATCTTGCTCTCGGCGACGACGTCCGGCAATCGGCCGCCATCGATGCCCTCGTCAAAGATCGTTACCTCAAGGCAGTCATCGGCATGTCCACCGGTGGTATTCGCAGCTGCTGCTTGTCCATTGGTGGTTGTTGCGGTGCTGACGGTAGTGGTGGAAGTGGTTGTGATATCTTTTGACTCGGAAGTGGTCCGCGAGCGGCCATCGGTTGGTGTCATCCTGTGGGAGTTCTGCTTCTCCGGAAGCAGAGGCTCCTTACATTGCTCACTGCCGACAGAAGGAAGATCTCCACTGATTAAAGTCTCAAAGTCGTGTTTTATTGATTATTTTTTAAATAATCAATAAATATTTTTCTAACTGCCTTTATATACAGATTAAAGAATCTTTTTTCACAATTAATAAAATATAAACGATAATATAATCCAAACCGGTTGACTTTATGCTAAAAACGAAAGAAAGTTGGAAAATTACAATTTTGTTCTCTAATGTCAACTCATAACAATATTTGCTTTGATACAACTTTTATATTTCGTACGTATATAAAATAATCTTGATTTGGTCTAGAGATTACATTACTCAACAAACAATGTTGAGTTAGACTTATTCTAAGAACTTAGATATTTAATATGAAAAATTATAGTTAATTAAAAAATTTGTACGTGTGTATGTGCGTGCGATATTAATGTAGTAGTATATAATGATAGTGATGTGGTGTCAATGTATGTAGTGATGTGTATATGTGTGTAAGTCCTATTGAATCGGCAAAATAGATCCTTTTTTTCCTCATGAATGCTGAATACTTATTAAAATTTAATACTGGAAGGTAATGATTAATTACTTATTTTGAGTATTAAAAGCACTGTTGTTTAATATTTTAATACTCAAAATAATTAGTTCGCAGTATTGAATTGACCAATATTACACTTTTAAATTCATAATGTTATCAATAATTATACCTAATTTGAGTTATTTTTAATCATTTCTACAAATCGCTACTGTTCCTAGCTGTATTTGATATGTCGTTAATTTAACTAAAAAATGGAATTAAAAATTTAACTCAACAAAATGTATTTGACTTAAATTTAATTTATTATTTATTAAGTGCATATGTTAATATAGATGTTATTTATTTTGAAACATTAATACAGAAATGGAATATTTATATTTTGAAACACATGAAAGCTAAAAATAACAAAACACTTCAAAAAATTGGATTACCATTATTTCTTTAATATCTAACAGCGTGAATTAGATTTCTCTCTCTCTCTCTCTCTTTCTCTCTCTCTCTCTCTCTCTCTCTCTCTCTCTGTAAGAGAAGAGTCTCATTAACTCTTAACGTCAATATTTATACAGAAGCTTACAGTATTGCTAATGTTTGCAATGATCACTGCAATATTGCTGAAAAGTTGCAATATTGCTACAATATTACTTTTTTATACGTATGAAAAGGCGATAAGCTCGGACCATTACAGTTTATCACTTTGGAATAAAATTGTCGAATGCCAGTCTGCGGTCTAGCTGATAACAAAATAGTCAAATATTACACACATATACACATTGCGCCTATATAACATTTCTTTTGATTTGATTTATTTGAATTTTTTTTACTTGAAAATTAAAAAAAGATCGTATCTTATTTTTAGAAATCTTTATAATCGATATATCTTTATCATCGATTATCGCGTTAAATATTAAAATAAAAAAATTCACTCCTTTTTGACGACATAAAATTAAACAGAAAAGAAGATGTTTGAATTAGGATTGTTATTTTTGATAGCTTTGAAGATTCGAGGCTTGGAAAGAATTAAAAGTTTCAAAATTAACTTCAAACTTTTAAAGTTCGTATCTTCGAAGTTAATTTTAAAACTTCAAGAAATAAATTTGTACGAATAGAAAAAAAATGGAAATATATTCTTAAATATATTTGTACATTTTTAATGAAAATATTTGTATTACCATTAGCTATATTAAATTAATAATTATACAATTTTCATTTTTCAAAGTTTTGAAGATTGAAGTATAGAAATTTTGAAGCTTCAAAATAATTTTAATGTCTAATTCGAAGCTTCAAAGTTCGAAGCCTTTGAATTGTAAAATGAATCGATGTCTGAGGAATGAATGAGGAACGCGTGGTGTGCGTGCATCGATCATTGTAAATCGCACGCAAGTGAATAAATTGAATCATTATTAATTTCGTCACATGATACTTCTTTAATTCGCAGTCCCATGCCGAAAGCACTATTATTCGCCGTTTTTCAGTGCTTGAGACGTAAATTCACGTTTTTTAACCCGATATATTGGGTTATTTTTTTCACGAGATCGAGAGACCAAAAACTTTTTGCACAATACTTTCCAACGTACTTTTCAAACTTGATGGTATTAGCATTCTGGAGCGGCTGCGACTTGTCGGGCGGCACTCGTACCGGATGTTGATGCACCTGGCCCTCTATCATCATCCTACTGAAGGCTGTGTGATACTCGCTGCCACGAATATACAGCCATTCTCTTTTGAGAATGATAAGACTCGCGTCGCCAACAACGACGACGACGACGACGGCGGCGGCGGTTGTATTTCAGGACAAATAATGTAAATTACGTAATTATGCCAAGAGTGACTATCTTTTTCTTCTCTCTCTTTCTCTCTTTTTCTTGCTGATTAGATTTGTTCAGGAACTATTAATTACGGCGAAAATCAAAATATGAATGATCCAGCGACGTGCCAGTCGAAGAAAGGTAAGCAACCTCTTCCTGCCTGAGGATACTGTCAAATAATTGTCATGTTATTTTAACTGCAAAATTAATTACATATTCAGCTTAATTAGAATTCCTTCGCCAAAAAAAAGAACAATTTAAAGTAAAAAAAAAATGACTAGATCAGATAAAAATAATCTAAAAATAATTTTACTGGACCATTAAAGTATTTATAGAAATCACATGATAAGCAATGCTATAAACAATTTTGATTTTAGCAACCAGTTTGAGTGACCTACATCATTATTTTGAAGATCCAACAAAATCAGATCAGTCTTTAGTTAAGTTTTTAGATACTTCACCGTCCTTTCCGTGTTAAAGTCATTATTAAAGAAATCTCAAAAGCCTACTCGATAAGCACATTAAACATAATTTTCTAATTAAAAAAAATAACACGTTCGAAGCGTTAAAATTTAAAATCGTTTTTATGACATGTCCTGAAAAATCAGTATATAAATATATTACTACACGAAAGAATGATTTTGCTGAAAGGTCTAAAATTTTGCTATATACATACAGATATACATACAAATATAAAATTAATTTTGTTGGACCATCAAAAATAATCATTGGAAACTAAAAAATAGTAAGTAATATAAGTGGCAAAAATTTTGAAAAAAATCTAGCAATCAATTAAATTTCCAACAAAATTATTTTTAGGTGTGTATCCGACAAAATTTTGGGTTTTTTTAGCAAAATCATTCTTTCCAAATAATCAGCTGATGTTTTGGCCACACAAACTTTACGTCATATCTGAAGATTCATTGTAAATTACTCATTGAATTACTCGAAAAATCGATTATTCCCGCGACATTGATTTTATTCTTAAATTAATTGCCAAATTTTCAAATCACACCTGCAAAATGATTGAATGAACATATATCATATATATGTGAGATGGCATCTACATGGTTTCGTGATTTTATGAGTCTTTATCGCGTGTGTCGTGCAAATAGATGCATCACGTGTGTCATTAATTAACATGTAACGCTCAATTTCCTCTTACTTGAGTTCCGCTTCGGAAGGAATCGTGATAATCTGTTTTGCGATAATTCCACGTATCGCTCCATATGTATGTAATTAAATTAATTTGCATGAATAATAATGTTAATAAGTTATTCATGTTCTCTATATAATTTTCCTCTTATTTCAATAAAAATCCAATTGTCAATTAAAACCAGTTTAATTTTTACGCGAGATTACTAGATATTTAGCCTTGGATGTGTACATGAAATTCACGAGCGCACTTCGATATCGCCGCAGAAGAGTACATCAACGATGATAACGTTCAGTCGTGCGGTGACCTTACGTGAAAATTGAAACCGCAAGAGCGACTTGATTAAGGCCAAATCGCATGCGCGACCATTCGATTGAGCAATATTGCCTTTGTAATCTTAATTATAATGTTGATTTTAAACAATCAATGTCATTTTGCAATTCGAAGAAAAGAAAAAATTTTATACGCTAAAAGTATCACGACTGTATATGGACAAGCATATGAAAATTTTATTTCTATCGAAATTGAATATGCAATTTTCTAGAATGAGAGATATTTTAAAATAGTTGCTCTTTCACTTCTTCGTCTAATTATTTTTTATTCGTTCTTCTATAATTCTTCATGCTTATTTGTTCTTTCAAGATTAGAAATATACAACTTCTCATTAATTTCTAACGGAAAGAATCATTTTGCTGAAGTATCTAAAAATTTAGCTAGACTTGAAAATAATTTTGTTGGACTATCAAATTTATTATATATTATGTAGGATATTCTAGCATAATAAATAATGCCGTAAAAAGTTTTGACATTCTAGCAAGCAGCTTGAGCGCCCTATATAAATGGTTTAACGAAATTTATTTTCAGATGTATATCTAGCTACGTATTTAGATACGTTAGTGAAACCGTTCTTTCCGTGTATAGATCTAAAAATATTTTTACTGGACTATCAAAATAATTAATAGAATGTTCAAGCTGATTATTAGAATATCGAAACTTTTTGCATCAGTGCTTCTCATACTGTACAGGACATTGAAAAAATGTTGCTGAGACGTTGCGATATTGAATGTTGAAGTATAAATGTTTTTTTTAACATTAAATTTATATTTCGCAATTTTGATACAACATTCGTTGCAATTTAACGTTTATGATATGCAATATTAATGTACACTGTACACTGAAAAAAATGATCTTGCAGTTATAACGAAAAAATTATCTAAATACGAAAAATTAGCTAAAATAAATAAATGAACAAGCACTGCGATATTAGGTATGTTTTGCATCTAATCAATATAGATGGCAGAGACAGAATTTATATTTGAACTATTTATCAAATTTATCAACAAAGTTTTTCTTAACGTTCAATCAGATAACTGTGACTGTGATTTATATTTAGCAGTGATTCATATTTGATTATAAAACCTAAATTTTCTTGTATATATTGTTAGAATATAGTGCTATAAATTCTATGCGTATGATATATAATTCTTTACTAAATAAAAAAAAAACAGATAATTCCAGCTGAAGCAGCAAAATATTTTTTTGCATGAATGAACTTGAGTTCCTATATATTTATTTTGATGATATACACAATAAAATTAATTTTAAATTTGTATTTATTTTAACTTTTGTATACTTCAGCAAAATCTTTCTTTATATTGACTCCGCTTGATCGCTCTATTTTTTGCAGAGATGACATATTTGAATTTCCCTCAAACGAAAAGCATGAAAGCGGGCTTTATAATCGAGACAATTGAGACACAACTAGGTCATTCTCTAATCGATACAGATCAATGTCGAGTCACTCATGCGACGATCGACTGTGCGATCGCATTTGATATTCACATTGTCTGATCAGCTGCACCTTGCGTTACACATTGACCGGGCCCGGAAACGCATGTTGCATCACGCGAATTGCAGTTCTCGTGACCTTAACCTACGCAATAAAGCTGTTCCTGAGAGACTCTATCTGCATTTCGTGTCCTTCGTTCATCACGATTCCCTGAATCAACGAACAGGTAGTGGCCGACACGTGGCGGGAAAACTACGTTCGCGAAGACGCGGGCTCGACCTTCGTTCTTCCGGTTTCACGCTACCGACCGTTCTCTTTTTTCCCACGGTTCCGATTTTAGGAGAGATCTTCGCAATGACGAAACTTATCAGCGGCTGTCTGTATGTCCGAGATAACGATATTGGACATGTGTCTCGTATCGTCTAAAATTGGATCCATAATTGTGCGTTCAGCTCATCACGAGATAACGTTTCGAAGAGAGCAGGCCACAGTGGCCATAGGAAGTCGATGACTTTGGTTCGATAACGATTCAATTGATTTTTCTGATACCTGACAAAAATTAGTCAGAATTTCTCTTTAAATTTTAACTCTAATTAGTACTGGCAGGTCCAGTGAATCTGAACATTTTTTTTTATAATAATTACGTTGTGCAAAATTGTTTATAGCATATGTTTTTCACATAATTTTAAGTTGCATAATCTTATTATAATTACTTAATCTTATTTCATGTAACACTTTGATTTATTATAACAACTCGGATTTTGATCTTCAAAATGAAAAAGAAATCATTCAAATATGTTAACTTTAAGCAAAAATACATTAAAATTCATTGCATCCATGAATTTCAATTAAGGAAATTTCGGAATATCAATTATAGTTAATATTTATTTTAAAAAATAATTTTCTAAAATTCTTAAAAAATAGACTATTATTAAATTAATTATTCAATTATTTTCGCTTTACTTAAATACTCTCAAGTCTCGCTCACATAAGATTTCATTTGTACCTTGCGTCAGCTGTTACAATCTATTCATGACTTAAAACTCTTAGCAATGCACGAGAATCGATCTAAACTTTTTGAATAGTACTCTTTGGAAACTTTTTCGCGGAATGAAATGTGATTCGCAAATCTCATTTCTAAAATAACTCGTATTTTTCTCTCCTCGTCAAAGCGTCTAGTTGGACCAGACCAAATTCCGACTTCTTCGAATGGCTGCTCTCTTCGTTCGTACCTGAATTCTCAGGCGTGGTCCTAAACAGACCGCTGACGTTCCCACGAGATCTCCCGTCGAGTCCCCCCCGTCTAGCCAGGTCGCTGATCGCCGGCTCGGTGGCCCGGTGATCGTTTTTTCGGCGCGAGATCAGCCTACGTCCAGCATCTGATGGTGGTCACCCGGTGGCCTGGTGCGAGGCCGTTTCACGCTGCGGTTACATCGCGACTGATCGCGACCGTGCTCGCGTGCATGCATGCCTCCTTAAAACTAGTTTGGGGACACATGAGCCTTCTGTTTGTGTGTGTCGACGGCGCGCCGGAGGGAGCAAGCGCAAGTTTATCGATCAGCCGGCGACTTCCCAGTCAGACCAACCGCAAATTCCTCACGGCTGTACCGCCACTCCGGTACCGGTATACCAATAGCGCACCATCCCTTGAATCCGTCTGGAAGGGTCGTCTTTCGCACTTTGAGTTCCCAACGTGACGTCACTCGGACTCATTATCGTTCACCAGTTGCGTCATTATTTCGTTCGAACCGCGCAGTGTTATCCAGTGGATCTAGCGTGGGTCTCCGCTTCGAGTTTTCCACCGACGCTTTCGGTCATTTCCAAGAATCCACGAAGAGCCACACTCGCGTTTGTAATCCTGATGACGTCATCTCGGAATACTCGATCGTCAAGGCTTACGTCATCGTTTCAGTGCATTCGACACATTGCACTGTCTCTCGTAGTACACTTTATTTAAGAAATGTTTTTAGGATGTTTTCTGAACATTTCCAAAAATCGCCCTCATATTTGAAATCCTACGATAACGTTGCCTTAGAATCTCCAAAGGTCAACAGTTATATCATCGGTTTGGTGCATTTGACTGGTGCATTGCATTGTCCTACATATTTTATTCGAGAGACATCATGGGAACGTCTTTGGACAAAGGAACGTTCTCAAGATATTTTTATAAATAACTTTAGATATTTTTAGGATTTTGGAGGTCTGTATAAGATGTTATTTATAATTTTGCTAGATCTTCTCTTTAAATTCTTTGGAGTAAAATCTTACTCCAAATCCGAGTAAGGTTTACTCCAAGGAACTTAGAGAATTGAATTTGTTTTTACCTTGCTTAGTAATTTGGAAGATTTGTCTTCCAAAGCATCCGAATTGCTATTATCTTTCATGGTGTTGTTACAAATCGAATTATACTCTGCTGCGTTTTATCTTTTTGATTCTTTAATTGTAAGGCAGGAACTTGTAGAGGCATTTCTTTCTCTTTCTCTATTATTCTTTCTTTCGCTCATTTTTATTTATTTATCTGTATAAGAAATAAAAAAATATCGATGGTATGTCACAATTAATGTTCGATATTTTTTTTTACAAGTGATGCTGAACACGTGGCATTGTATGTATAGACATTGATGTCATCAATCAACAGCTGATGTATAGGAAGTTTCTGGTTCATTCATAGATTTACGGCGCATTACGTGCGAGAGTTGCACAACCATCTCCGTTTCGCACAATTTTCGCGGCTTATAGACAACTCGCTTTTATGCGCGGTAATTCGATGATAGCAATAATTTACTTCAGCAACAATATTTCGCCAATTTTCATTTTGTACGTCGTCTATTAAAGCGTTATGTCAGGCATAATTACGCCGACCCGATTATCGATTACGCATATCCTGCCGATTACGAAGCGATGTTGAACAAATTTTTATCTTTCGTCTATTGTAGGATCCTTCAATCTAAGCTTTAATAAAATAATTAGTAGCTAAAATGGTTAGCTTGATTTTTTAGATATATTACTTCTTTTTTCATCTATAATTCCTAAATTTTCTTAATTCAAGTTATATATTTTTACATAAACTGTGATTACTTACATATAATTATATATATTATATTTATATTTTAGATTTATTATTTACACACACACACACACACACACACACACAAAATCTCGTTATACAATAACAATCTTGCATTTAAAAATTATTATTCTGATTCCTTTCTATAAAAGTTCCATAAAATTTCATTTCGAATCAAGTTGCGGACAATCTTCAAAATTCAATATATATTCATATGCCGATGCATATGGAAATTTTGTTCGACATTACATATCAAAGCCTAAGCCTTGTAATGCAAGTATAAATTGCCCGAGGACGATTATCTTTAGGTCGTGAGCAAAAACTTTAGAGTATTGTCAATCCTGTTCAGTGACTTCTGCCTACATTGGAATATTAACATCGATTTTTTTCTAAATTTATTCAACATTATTCCCGAAGATATAAAGATAATTCGTTACAGTGTTACGTAATGTCTTTATGCACGATAAACGATAGTTTACATTGCCAAGATTAAGCGCAGTTGAAAGACAAGAGGAGTATAACGAAGCGTTATTTAAAATTTTTATATTTTTAATTTTAATTTTTCATATGTTTTAACCTTTAAAAGATAATATATTTTTTAAACCTTACGGCTTCTTTTTTTTCTTGACTAAGATTGTCAATTAATCATTCCAACGTATTTTTTGCCTCAAAATATGACACTACTTCAGGAATTTCAGCGCTATTATAGTGTCCCGTTTTGTTTGTTTTGCAAAAGTTATGAAAATTAAAATAATTCTTTCCGAAAATTCAATCACGTCAGTTCTATTTTTTAAAACTTTTTTTGTGACTCGAATCAATTGCGTTTTATATATTTTTATTCTGTGACAGCGCAAAGTTATTGCCTCGCTATATCTATATCCCCCTTCTTCTAATTCGATTTTTCATACGCAGTATCTTGTCATTAACATTAAAATTACGTCAGTTAATAACTTGTTGGCCGTGAATATAGTAACGAGAAAATAGACATAATTACGCCGATCAATAGCACGATACTCATGTAAACGAGCTGGGAAATCGATGGAAACTACTGATTAAATTAGCTATTAGATGATGTAATAAATTCAATGAAATTACATTACATGATAAAGATCTATGTTGTTGTGAATTGATTAGTTCATCTTTTTTTTTTGGAAAGAATATACGTAGATGTTTTTCTGTGTAATGTGTTGAATTTATTACATCATCTCGTGAAATAATTTAATGTTAGTGAAGTTCGATATATTATTTTTCTCATTATACGCCTCCATGAAGGCGCAAAAATTGTAATTTGTATCGACTCAGCGGGCCGCATCTCATTCAGCAGTAATCCTTATTTAAAGTGGAGCGGAAAAATTCGCTCATAACAGTCAGTCGGTCAATGACGCGCGAATAGGATTCACTGGTCCGTCTATGACCGTATCCTGTGTAGGAGCAAAGCCATAACATACTCCGACCGTTCGTGACACGGCAATTTGTATTCTGGTAACTTGAGGATTAGGTCACACTCTCGTGTGTGCAGTTTCGCTTTTCTAATGATTAAACCCCGCTGAAACGCGTGTATTTCCTGTCGTACGAGCAATTGACGTCGAAGACGCCCGGGTCTTGACATTTGCCAACAAACGAGGATAATCGTCGAAGCGAATACCAATTAATTAATCACTGTCGAATTATCGGAAAACGAAACCGACGTAATCCTTTGAAGAGTTATAAAGGGAAAATATGTTAATTTTGCTATACAATGACGTAGCTAAAAGTCAAAAACAATTTATGTTACACCAACTGAATAATCCATTAGCAAAAGTCGTCATCTCCACTTAAATTTTTTTTGCGAGAGCAAAAATGTATAATTTAAAATTTTCTCACTCAAGTTGTCAATAAGAATATTTTTTGAAAAATAAAAAAGATCATTATTTTTACTTAACAAGATGTGTATGACATAAAAAATACAATTTCTTTTTAGAATACGATAAACTTTTTAGAATAAGATAAATTTGATTAGTTTTATAATTGTAGTAATAATTTTGTTGATTTTGGAACAAAGTCATTTTTATTAAATATAATTGATGGATAGATTTTTGAATTTTAATTGAGTAGCCGTAAAAAAACTACTGTACAAAAAAAAACTTTCATAATATATTGGAATCCTTGGATTCTTTAACTTCTTGATTACCAATTGAATATTTTATCGTGCTGAAACAGTTACAAAATAAAAAAAGAAGAATAGGTCTAATTGCAAAAGAAATTATTAGGTGTACAAATAAGTTTCCGCCGTTTTTAATAAAAAATTAAGCATTTATTGTGAAAGAACGATACATAATGTTTTATTGATGTAAGTCAAAATGTAAGTGCAAGTTCTTTTTGCGTTTGGCACGAATTTTCATTCAATAATGCTTCCAATTCCGCGTCTTCGTACACTTTCGGCCTTCCGTTCTTTGTCTTCGACGTCAAATTCACCATTCTTAAATTTTTGAAACCATTCACGATAACTTCTCTCACTTAAGGCAGCCTCACCATATGCTTCTACAAGCAATCGATGAGCCTCAGCTGCAGATTTTCTTCAAATTAAAGAAGTAAATCAAAAATTCCCGCAAATGACGCTTATTCAGCTCAAAACTCGGCATTTTCGCACAAAAAAAAATATATGATGCTAATACAAAATCGCTAGTATTTCAAGGTTATGTTGTTGACAGATGTCCAACCTTACGATATAATGTTTTACATCAGACAATTTTAACCATAGCTTGCTAGTGGCACCGTCAAACTCGTCTTTTGTCAAACGGCGGAAACTTATTTGTACACCTAATAAATCTTCAAATTTCTGTTGTTGCAAATTATATCCATCAATCATATTTAAGAAAAAAAAAAACAAGAATAAGAATACAACCAATATACATATATATATTAGGTGTTGGAATTAATTCGTAGCGTTTTACAAGTGATGGGAAGTACTTTCATTAATGTATTTTTTAATGCTCATGTGAAA